>OZ030010.1:64904997-64989997 GCA_964023405.1 Apodemus agrarius | reverse complement strand
TCACTTTTTTGTTGCAGTTTGGTGTATTATGTATTTAGTTTTTTTGTCTTTAGCAGGGCACAGTTTGTTTTGTTTTCCTAGGTTTTGTTGTTGTATTTTTGTTTATTGAGAAAAAAACTTGGGTGGGTAGGGAAGGAGAAAGGATTTGGAGGGTGACTTGGGGGAGGGAAAGAACACCATTAAAATATATTCAAATTAAAAATTTGTTTTAAATAATAAAAAAATAATAGGAAACATGTCCACACAAAAACTTGTACACAAATGTTCACAGAACTATTCATGTCAGAGATGATCAGCATATTAATAAAATGGTATTTTATATTTATACAATGGAGAATTATGAAATGGTAATAAAGACTAATGGAGCGCAGCATGTAAAGACCACATTCTTTAGCAACAGGAGATTAGGATGTGCCTGAGCCACTTGGTGTGGAGAAAGAAACCATGAAGAGTAACTGTTGATGACTACTGCTTCCCTTTAGAGGAAACTGAAATATTCTCTAATTCGGTTATGATGGTGTTCACATAACTCTGTAAATACACTAAAAGGCTGGATGGATGAGTTTTATGGTGTGTAGATTATATCTTACTAAAACCACTTTTAAAAGATTATGATGGCTTGAACTCGGATGGTAGAAGTACACTGTGAAAAGAATCCATCTATATTTCAAAGGTAGAATGAGTAGGATTTTCTAACATTGCATGTGGGCTGAGGGAATGCAAGGACTCAAAGATTTTTGTTCTGAGCAACTGGAATTATGGAGTTAGGAACCGAGAGAAGACTGTGGGAAGCATAGTTTCAAATGATAAGCTAAAGAGTTCAGTCTGGGCATGTTGAGTTGAGATGTCAAGCTGGTAGAAGGGAAAAATACAGCTATCTAGCTATTTCTTGACAGTGGGTTGGACTAGCATTATACAACTGGGAGCTAATATATGGGTAAATTGAAATGAATAAGATCACCAAAAGGGTGTGTATAGCAAGAGAAGAGATGTCCAGAAACAGCTCTGAAACAGTCCCAAGTCAAAATGTTGGAGAGAAATAAGAACTAGCAAAGAAGATGGAAAGAACTAATAACAGACACAAAGAGGGAAAATCCAGAGTGTGCAGTTCTGGAAGCCAGGTGACAAAAGTGTTTCAAAGAGGAGGCTGTGGTCAGCTGTGTCACATGCTGCTGGGAGGTCAAGCAAGATAAGAACTGAAAATTGACAGTTGCGCTAAGCACCAGAAAGTCACGGGGCCTGGGAGAATGTTAATAGAGCTAAATGGAAAAGTCTGATTGATACACATTTCAGAGAGCCTGTAAGGAGATCAGCGTCATGTCTATACAGCAGCAGCAAGAATCAAAAATGCAATTAAAACTACGACAGCAGTAAAAATAGAAGGTGTCAAGAATAAATCAAACAAAATATGTGCCAGAGATCCTTTGTGGAGGAAATTATAAAACTTTATCAAGATAAAGAGCTGTGTCCTGTTCAGAGGTAGAGAGACTCAATATTGTAAAGCTATCCTTTACAATCAATAGATAGTCTAAAGCAATCAATATAGCTATTGTAATTCCTATCAAAAATCTTACAGAGCCTTTCATGGAATTTGATGAGTTGCTTCTAAATTTTATATAGGTATGCAAAGAAAAGCCAGGGCATTCATGAAGAGCAGTAAGATAGGACTTCCTCTATCAGATATTACATGTTACCATTATATGTACTTAAAACAGTGTGGTGGGGTGAGGGAAGCTTGTGGGGGAGGGGTGCCTCAGTATAGCTGGTCATATTTGGTTGACCCAGCTGTGCATGGCAATGGTAAGTTTATAGCTATGTATTATTAAGCACCATAATTTACATATATTTTAAGTGTTTATATGTAGAAAATTACATACAAATGTGATTTATGTATATGATATATTTGTGCATATCAGTTATATTTAAAATGAGAACTGGAGAGGAATTCTTTTCTTCTAAGACTTTCAGATTGGAACCCTTTTGACTAATGTCTCCTCACCCTCTCCCAACCCAAAGGATATGTTCTTTAGCTTGGTTTCTTCATATTTTTTTTTTTTGGTTTTTTGGATTTGGTTTTTTCGAGACAGGGTTTCTCTGTATAGCTCTGGCTGTCCTGGAACTCACTCTGTAGACCAGGCTGGCCTCGAACTCAGAAATCCGCCTGCCTCTGCCTCCCAGAGTGCTGGGATTACAGGCGTGTGCCACCACCGCCCAGCTGGTTTCTTCACTTTTTAATAATGTATATATGAAAACACCACCTCATACACTAGAAATTGCACGGGCAGGTTGCTGGACCTACAACCTAGGCCTCCATGAATGCTAGCCACATTGATTACTAGCGAGCCATACCTGCAACCATTATACAGCTTTTGTTGAAATTAAGATTTTATAAAGAAAGTTTTTAAAAAGTAAGAATCAGACTTTTAAGTAGCTGTGTACTTTCACAGCAGCTGTGTTGGTTCTGGGGGCGTGGTTCTATTTCCCTCCCACTGTCTATAGAAACAGGACAGATTTCAGGAAGCTCAGTGGTACAGGAATAATCATGCCCTGTGTAGTGGCGAAGGATGTACTCAGGCACTGAGCTTCCCAATGTTGTCACAGAATAGAGATTGAAATGGAAAGGCAAAATTGGACAGACTATGGCATGCTGGGTGGCTTTAGTGGTCTCTAAAGGTTCACGGCTGGAGGGTGGGCAGAAACTTTAGGCCTAAAGCACCACAGACATAGTTTTGTTTTGTTTTGCTTTGTTTTCTAATGGAATTTTCCACCAGCTCATGTGACCCAAGACAACATCCAATTCTTCCAGAGTTCTCTTCAGGGTTTATCTAGGAGACACTTTGTAGTCCCTTCCAGCCTCAACAGACAAAAATTCTTAAGTCCACCTGAAAGGAAAACAGCTTGCACATTTACCTTCCTGGTCTCCAGGTTGGTGAGTAATTAACCTCCTCTCTATTGATTAGAGCTCTTCAAAGTATTGCTGAGTTGGCTCTCAAGAAGTGTAGAAAAACAAAGCCATGCGCATCTCCAAATGGCCATTCTTTAATCAGGAACTCCCATTTACATATTTAGTTTTGAGACTATTAATAGAAGTGTAAGTGAAACTGTCCTGCAGACCAATGCAGCCTGTCCTCACCCTCCATGCTGCCTGTGACAAGTGGCTTCTGGGCACTGTGCAGAACCCTCCTGTGTGTTGTTCCTCCTGTGTACATTTCCAGAAAGGAACACCTGCAAACATCTTTACAGATGCGTGTGCCCATCTGACTTCACTTATCTTTACTTTCTTTTTCCCTCCGTTTCATGGCAACCACAGCAATGACCAGAAGAGACCTCTATGTGTGCAAACTGAGCTTGGTCATTGAGTAACGGTGGTGGTAAAGGAACAGCTGGATAGATGTGTAGCGTAGCACTAGACATCAGTGGTGCCAGCTGCTTCTCGTTTTTCTTCCTTTCCAATTTGGGACTGCCCTCCCTCTGCCAGGGATGCTGAGCCGTGTAACTACTCGGAGCCCTTGGATTGTTAGACAGCGAGCAGGGCCTGGGCGAACTGACTTCCTCATGTCAAAGCTCCCCTTGGACAAACGAGGCTCGAGCCTCCAGTTTAGAACTGAAGAGGAAATCTGAAAAGTGCAAACCATATTCATCACTTGCAGCCATCTTCATCCTCTCCTCGGAAATCGGCTCCTGTTGTTTCAAGCGGCTTTTGCTTTTCCCCTTGAACTATGCTTGCTCTGTTTCCTCAGCAGCACTTTTGAGGAACTAATTTACAGAAGGCGACAGGGACTGTGTGTTACTGTGGGTGAGTCACTGGCCTATAGTCAATGCTGGGGAGAGTCTTAGTGATGAACAAAAACTGCCAAGGGTGGCTTCAGTCCAGCACCCTCCTCCCATCAGCCTCCCTCCCCCCTTTCCATTTCAGGGTGAAAGTAATCAGGGACAAGAGGGGGAAGGGATTTATGGGAATAAATAAGATACTGTCTCACAGCCAAAGCAACATTCAGATTCTCAGCTGGCAGAGGAATTCCTGAGCCTGATCTGTAGTGAGAGCATGAGCAATCTGCTAAATGGAATGCAAAGAGAACCCAACAGAATCTCCAATCCAGACCATCTACGACGAGTCTCTCTCAGGCAGCCAGTACTATTCCTGGAAGGCACAGCGCTCACCCCAGTGGCCCCGCCCTGGTGTGAGAAATCCAGGGCTCTGTCAGTGCCAACTCAGGCTCTTATTTCTGCCGTCCAATTGCTTTGGTGAAATAGGAGTGAACACTGCCTATCCATGAAAGGGCAACTCTGAAAACGATTTATAAACTGTAAAGTACTAGGGACCGTCAGGTGGCCCTGTCACTCATGCATTTCTGTTGTATACTGCACTCCTTCAGTTGTCTTTTCTCATTACGGGACAAAAACCACAGAATTTTGTGGTAAGAGGTCAGGCCCTGCATATAATCAATCATGCACAAGTCCTACAACATAGAAGCATAAATCGGCCTTAATTCTGTATTTTCCCGTCGACACATGGAGAGCATTTGCCAGTCAGCAACCTCACAAAGACGTCACAGAATGGTCAAGAAATGACCCCAGAAAAGCTCTTGTTGGGGGAAAGCCGTAAAGCCTTTTGAAGGCAAAACTTTCAATTCCAAAGGGCGATTATTATTTCTGCATTGAAGTAAAAGCCCTTGTGTTTATACAGCCTTTGATTCTGATGTCAAATGTCTGATGACTCCTCAAACTCTGCTCCAAAAGAAAGAGAAGGCAGTCATGCTGGGGTCGCTGTAGCTAGTGGTGGGCTCTGCCCAGAGTGACTGGCCGGTGAGATCAAAGAGCTGAGCCTTAGCTTTGCAGGGTGGGTCACCCTGGGGCTGTATGAAAGAGCTTCCCCCTCTGGCTCGCACCTCACCCGGGCTGCACATTTAGTAAATAAAGGAACTTGATGTTTACGTTAAATAAAAAATTAAGATCTTCATCATTTTATTCGTCCCTCCTGCCCATTGTTTATTTTGAATGTATATTTAATAGCACTTTCCAGAGCAGAGCAAGACAAGAGGGCTGTGATCCCAAGCCTGGCAGGCAGGGAGGAGGCATTACATTCCTTCCCTCCCGAACCTCCTTTTCCCAGAGCCCATCCAGCTGACAGGTGCCAGAAGGGAAGAAATGTTAGTAAATGTTAGTTTCCAGCTCCAAAGAAGCTGTCACAAAAGGGAGACAGAACAAGAAAGCTCATAAAATCCTTCAACTGAGGGATGTAGCGAGACCTATCTAATTACACAAGATTAGAAACGGTTTAACTTGTTGAGAATGTGCTACATGTGGAGTGAAAGAAAATGACACCTCCATCGCCCTGTAATGATACTGTATTGGGAGGAAAGCACAAAGGGTTTGTTCACGCTATCAGTAACACCAGTTTTTCTCATCCAAACAGTTTAGCCACATCTGGTTTTAATATGGTGGTCTGAGTGGAGTCAGTTAACTTTTCACCCACTGCTCTGGCCCTCCTTTTGCTTCCTTCGCATACAGTTCCATTTGTATTGGCATTGTCCTCCTCTCGCCCATGCCTCTGCAAGCTGACCAAGGCGGGTGGGGGGGTGGGGGAGGAGAAATTATGCTCAGAAACTGTGCTTATCTCTGGACTCTGGAGGGTTTGACTGTTCAAATAGCATGTTGTTTTGGAAGCAAGTCCTAGTCTTTGTTTCAGCTAAACTCAACAGAATTTAGATGTGTCCTTCTACCTAATTCATTAAGCTACCAATACTAAATAAGAACTCCCTCAGTTATGTGTGAATTGTGAAACATCCTGGTTTGTTTTTTTTTTTAACAGAAAGGCAAAGATCACCCTAATGACTTTTTTTGTGCTGTTAGGGATCAAACCTGGGGCTTTGCACTTGCCGAGCAAGCACGCCACCACTGAGCTGTACCCCCAGCCCTCAGCTCAGTAACTCCCAACTAGAAGGCTTTGGGAAGTCTGGAGCCCGTCTAATGGGTTTCTGGCAAATAAAGGATTGATTAGGCATTGTTGTACCTGTATGGGGGAAAAGGATCTTTGGTGACTGTATACCAAGGGGGTGACAAGATAGGCATATTTCTTTAAAAAACAAAGCAGAACTTTCAAGCTATAAAAAGCATTCCAGTAGACATCCATTTATATTGTATACAAACTGCTAGAAAGGGGTTTTAATTCCCCACATTCTAAAAACAGTAGGCTTTTACAAATGGCTCTGATGAAAGTCCATGATTCAAAAATTTAGTCCCATGATATTAAATAATATTTATAAATTTGCCTTATTTAAATTTTCATCACATAGCACCTTCGTGAACAGCAAATTCATGACCCTAAGCTGTTAAGGAACCATCCACTCTGAAAACAAGGCACAATCTAAATTGTCTTCCATTTGGTTCTTCTTAGGGCCTTTTGCTGTGTTCTGAGTCTTACTGGAAAGGGAGTGTAAGAATGACCACCAGGTCCTCTGAAAGTTATCAAATCTTTCAGCTTACTTCTGGAATATTTTTCTCACCTGAAAGTAATAGACAAGGCACTTCTGAAGCAAATTTCTTACCCAAAGAAGTGACAGTCGGTAGAGCACTTTATGCCCTCTGGTAGGGCACAGGGGTGATACTTTTAGGAACATGTAACTGTCTGTGCCTGGAACATTGCAAAGACATTCATATAAGGCTGGTGCCTGCTGCCATGGGACCATACAGAAGGACCAGCCAGACTTGTGTAGCCTTGACTTAAGAGAAATGGCATATTTACTACATTTGAAACCAGCAGCCTTTACTGAGCATATACTATGTGCGAGGCCTTGTTAGCTTACTCTGGCATGCTCTGTAACATATTAATAGATGTCTTTTTCATGTTGACCAGACAGCTTCAGCAATCCTTTATAGACTACTGCTACTCACAGGCATTGTGTTGGTGATCCCAAGATAAGTCAGAGATTTGCCCTTACCTATAGACTCTAGCTCAGATAAAGGGTAAGAAACTACAGGCAGTATGTGAGTAGAGAATCCATGCAAAGAGCTCTGGGTTTAAAAGAGAATAATTAATTTTCTTAGAGGAGTGTCAGAAGGGTTCACAAAGGAGATGTTATTTGAACTCTATCTGAAAGGGGTAGGTAGGATTTCAAGAGGCAGACAGGAGAAAGGGAAAGGAATTCCAAGCCAGTGGAACAGTGTGGGCAAATACTTAAGTGTGCAGTTCTTTTTATCATCTCTGGGAGAAGGCAAATATAAGTTGCACTAGTGTCAAGTTTGGATTTGCTTGTCATGATTACATTGTCATTTTAAAATACACGACATGATATTTTAAGGCAATGACAAGAAAAGGCCTGGTGGATTTGAAAGTTCTCCTTATTAAGCTGTGATGCTTATCTAGTGTCTTGCACATAGCAGGCCCTCAATAAATGCTTGCTGAATGATGAGACCCGTATCTCTTTCCATTTATAAATTACTGCTCTGTCAAGGATCAGCTTACAAAGCCAAACTTCCGCCTGGGAGGTAGGAATGGGTGTTCACAGTTCTGCTCTCTGTCACCCCTGCCTTCCCTGCTCTCAAGAAGAGTGACTGCCACTGGAGCCTAGCTGTGCTTGTGAGAAGCGGGGGAAGCAGCTCTTGCTTTCAGTCCTCACTGACACTTTCTATTTGGAGGGCCTGGCGATGCTTGGATTCTAAAAACAAAATGCCATTTGAGTGGGCCAGTTGTAGTGTGGGTGACATAAAGCTTGGGGTCCTAAGAATGTCAGTCATTTTAGCTAATATGGATAAGGAGAGTGCACATTTTAAGTTTTATAGTAGAACCTAAATATGATTGATCAAACATTTTATATGGCAATAATAAAGATATGAGTTGTCTGCACTGAGCAGCCTTGACAGTGAAATGCAGTAATGCTTAGCCTCTTTTTAAGAAGAAGAAGATAAATTTTTATTATTTTTATAAATTATGCAATAACCTTTAGAGAAGTAATAAATTTTTTGCCTTGAAAATCACCAGGGAATAGATGACAGAGAATGTAATTTAACATAAACCATTTGCAAATGATATGCAGGTCCACTTGTAACCCTTTTATTGGGTGTCTGAATTGACTCTTTGGGAAAATTCCTATCAGAGAATCTTAACATTGCAGACTCTGAAATGTATCAAAAATGTACTTCAGTTTCAAACCTTAGCAGCTCTGTGACTGGTGCTTTGAGACCTAATCTCTATAGCTACACCTTTCCAGTGACCACAATACCAAGCCATAGAATAGAAGTTTTTCAGTCCTGGAGATACCCTGAGTAAGTTCATCCACAGAGTCATTGGGTGCCTTCTGGAGCTGGGCATGGTGCAGATTGCTAAGAATGTAGCAATAAATAGTGATATATCCCTGCCCTCTACTGCACCCTTAGCCCAGTGAAATAGTGTGTTGTCTCTTGGGTCAAGGTCCCCTCTAAAAACCTTGTTCCAACTGGCCTTCCATTACTTAAGCATTAAGGCATTAGCTTCCTGTTTTCCCAAAGAAAGGCAGGAACTTTTGTCCCTGGTGCCTGGAGTCATCCTTTTAAGTTTCATATAGGGGCTGGCAAGATGGCTCAGTGGTTAAGAGCACTGACTGCTCTTCCAGAGGTCCTGAGTTTAATTCCCAGCAACCACATGGTGGCTCACAACCATCTGTAATGGGATCTGATACCTTCTTCTGATGTGTCTAAGGACAGCTACAGTATACATAAAATAAATAAATAAATCATTTTTTTAAAGTTTCATATAGGAAGTTAATCTTTCTAGATCGGTGGTTCTCAACCTTCCTAATGCTGCAACCGTTTAATATAGTTCCTTATGTTGTGATGACCGCCCCAACCAAAAAAAAAAAAATTTCATTCCTACCTCATAACTATAATTTTGCTACTGTTATGAATTGTAATACAAATACTTTAGAAGATGGGTCACAAGCCACAGGTTGAGAACTACGGTTCTAGATGCTAAGGTTTATACTCTTCGGGGGCCTGTGGCATGGCACAAGGAACATGAAGTTTTGTTAAAACTGAATCATCTGGCCAAGCAGTGGTGGTGCACGCCTGTAATCCCAGCACTTGGGAGGCAGAGGCAGGCGGATTTCTGAGTTCGAGGCCAGCCTGGTCTACAGAGTGAGTTCGAGGACAGCCAGGGCTATACAGAGAAACCCTGTCTCAAAACAAAACAAAACAAAACAAAACAAAACAAAACAAAACAAAACAAAACAAAAAAAGCTGAATCATCTGGGGTTCTTTAACTAGCAAGATGACCTCAGGTCATTTCTCCAGACTCCCAGAAGCTCACTTTCTTCATTCTAAAGTCAATGCTCCTCAGAGCCGCTTGGCAGGTGGTTCTGCTAAGAGTGTACAGGTGATAGAAGGCGCCTCATGCAGTCAGTGATGCCAAGTCAGTGAAGGCAGCCAGGCTTAGGAAGTGACACATCTAGGTTTTGAACCCAGGTCCTTCTGAATCAAAACAGTCTAGGTAGCTTCTCTGCTTCCCTTACAAAGGGTATGGAAGTCCTGGATTCCATTCTATCATAGCTAAGACTCCATAAGGGATAAAGAAACAACGCCGCTGAAGAAACAAATGGATAGGAAGAAATATGCTAATTTGTTTAGAGACTCTTAGAACAGCTAGTACCAACTCCAGGCCCAGTACCCTTTCCTTACTGTGGACACTCATCATATTTCCTATGAGGTTGCATCTAGTTTTTCTGGAAGCATTTGCTGACCACCACTGTGGCCTTAACTTGGACACAGGTGCTTCTTGTTAGCTAAAAGCCATGATCCATGACTTGGAGGAGCTTATAGCTTAGTAGAAAGCAGACATTGCACCAGACAACCAATTAGGGGAAATGGCACAATCGTACATAAACAACTATCCAAAATGGAGCTAAAACTAAGCGTATTTTCTCCGACTGCCAAAACTAAATCCCGTAAGATGCAAAGCCATAAACAGCAGGAATTTGTTTTCTTGCAGTTCTGGGGACTGGTAGGAGAAGATGAAGGTGCCGGCATAGTCAGCTTGTTCAATAGCTAGCAGACAGCTGCCTTAGACGTGTTCCCGTGGCCTTTCCTCAGTGCTACGTGACAAAATTTAGGAATCTTCCCTGGTCTCTCTTCTTATAAGGATACTCATTTGTTTTTTAAGACAGGGTCTTACAATATATACATACATACACACACACACACACACACACACACACACACACACGTGTGTGTATGTATATATATGTATGTGTGTGTGTGTGTGTGTGTGTATATATATATATATATATATATATATATATATATATATATATATGAATGACCATGTTGGCACTGAACTCACAAATCCACCTGCCTTTGCCTCTTGAATGCTGGGATTTCTGGCATTCTCAAATCACACACCCCTTATTAACCCCATTAGCCCTCTTTACTTTCTTGCTCTAAATATAGGCACAGAGGAATTAAGTCTCAACATGTCAGTTCAGCAGTCAGGTACATGAGGATACAAATACCAGGGTTTACACATGTACTCATACACACATTCCCAAAGCTCACAGGTTCAGAGATATTTCCAAAAACAAAACAAAACAAAACAAAAAACACATCCTCTATATTTGTACACTATCTGTTTTTCTTGCTATACTAACCCTATGTCTGTCCTGAACCACAGTTCCAGACATGCCTTTACCCAAGACAATTCCTTCTGGGAACAGCCTTCCTTGCACTCGGTTGCTCAGTGAAATTCTACTCTTCCTTCCCTTTAGGCTCCAATTCCCACGTCCTCTGTAATACCCTTCCTGAACACCCAGCAAGTCAGTAGTTGATCACACTTTCCTCGGAGATCTTCTAGTTACTGACACAAAAAGAGACCTTTCCCTATTGCCGTGTAATCCACATACTTACGTTTCTCCACAGTCATAGATGGAAAGACAACAATTGTCTGATACTTCCCTCCACCCCCAGCCCCAGCCCATTCTTTCAGACAGCAGTGTCTGAGAACAAAGAGGTTCTCCAGAAGCATCATGGAGGCATTGCTATATGCCTGGCATTCTTTGGGGGCATTTTAAATAAATTTACTCATCTGGATCCTCCTAGCAACTGTTGTTATCCCCCATTTCACAGATGGCTTGCCCAAGTTAACAAAATAAATAAGTGGCAGAGTCAGGATTCAAACTGAAAGAGCAGCCAGTGTCCTTAACTGCTGGGCCAGTTCTCCTGCCTCTGGTGTTGTTTTTGAGATCTATTCATATCGATCTAGTTCTGTTTGTCCCACTGCTTAGTAATCTCTCATTATAAGCCTATTCTGTGTTCTCTTTTTCTCTTCTCATCTTTGTGGCCCTTTGGACTAGTCCTGATTTTTTTCCACTGCAGTCCATCACGGTAAGCATTGGTCTCTGTGCCACTCTTTGTGCATGCACACTTCTGAAGAGCACAGATTTGCTAATTATCTGCAGAGGATCTATGTCTTTCCTGTTTTGCTAGAATCAAAACATTGGCAGGGGCAAGGGAGTACAGTGCATAAGAGCAGGATTTGATATATCCAATTCAAATCCCTAGAGCATTAGGACTCTGAAAACCTGTTTTACCTTGTTTTCCCTACCTGTAAAATGAGAGGAGGAATAAATGCCTAATAAGGTCAATTTGTGAGTTAAATAGGATTAAATATTTCACATGAGTTAGTATCCTAAATATGTTGATTTATTCATTCATTCATTCATTCATTTATTGAGATAATGTTTCACTATGTAGCCTTGGCTAACACAACTCACTCTGTAGACCAGGCTGGCCTCAAACTTAAGAGCCATCCACCTGCCTCTGCTTCCCAAGTATGGAGATTAAAGATGCGCACTACCATGACTAGCTATATTTTATTGCACAGTTCTCCTGGAAATGTAAAAATAGGCTGTATTCAAAATATAGATATATAAATATGAAAAAATACCATGAGCACAGTCACCAAACTGCTAACCATTGTTTGAAATGTAAATGATCATTTTTCCTTTGTATTTTTAAAATATTTCCCAGTTCTTTACAAATGGAATGTATTACTTTTATAACTAGAAAACAAGAGTAATAAGTATAATTTTTAATAAAAAGAAAATAAAGAAACAGATTTTTTAAAAGCAAAAAATAATGAATTTTCCTTCTGGTGGTCAGGGACACTGAAAGAATAGTAAGAGGTTATTACAGCAGCATTATAAACATTTAAAAACAGCCTACATGCTTGTTCACTAGGAGAGGACTGATTAAATCAAATACATTGTGAAAGGATCTCCAAGATAATGTGGTGAAATGAAAAAGGCAAATATGGGGTGCTGTAATAGAGCATGTTACAATATTGTGTTAAAATGTTATCTTTCTGCTTATATATGCAGGCTATTTCTCCAAACGGGGCAGGGAGAGAGATGCTGAAAAGAACTGGGTATCTAGGGCATAACAGACTCATTCTTACTAAATATCATTTTCTTCTATGGATTTTTTTTACTTACATGACTATTTTAAATGAAGTAATTTTAAAGAATCTTATGCTAGAAAAATAATGGCTTTTTTATGACTATCAATAGCTCAACAGTAATTAATCCGGCTCCTAAAGTCAGAGGAGGCAGGCTAACTTGGGGCCCTGACTCCCCCTGGCATCTGCCCCTTGAGCCTGTGCTTGTCTCAGTTCTGCTGACCCCAGTCCCAGTGCAAGAATGACTCACATGGACCAGGCCCAGAAGGGTGGAAAATGATTCTAGGAGAGTATAATAACCCAAGTGGGGAAGTGTATGTGGGTGTCCTTCTGTGCAACTGAAAACAATCTATCATCTGAAGACAGGTAGGTGGAGGGTGAGAAGGTCCAGCTAGAGTGTGTGTGGAAGCTGGCTGAGAAGCCAGCCTAGGATGAGTCATGCTAAGGAGCTTAGACCCTGCTGTCAAAGATGTGCTGTCACTAAGAGGTTTACTGGAGGAGAATGGCAAGCTCTTATTTGAGGTTTGGAGCGTTTCCTCGGCTGCAGCATAAGGATGAATTGGAGAGGGAGGGACTAAAGACAGGGAGAGTTCCTCCAATACCGTTAGTAGATGATCGCCTCAATCAAACATGTGAGCTAGGATTTGAGGTCAGGCTTGCCGAGCTCCAAAGATCAAATGTTATTTCTCTGCCCAACACATTGTCTGAGGAAATTGACAATGGATCTCCTGTGTACAGCTTTCCCCCATAGTAATACTAGAAGTCTTACCAGCAGATATGTATCTGCACTGGGATGAAATGCCACCTCCTAATAAAGCCTATGGATTCACAGACATGATGCCATTTTAAGGAGAAGACCCCAAAGTATAGGCTCTTACCTTTCTGCTGTGATTATTTTTGTCAAGAATTCTTGCTTGCAACACCTTGGTGAAGAAAGAGATTTGCATCTTTCCTTGCTCTTTAAATATTTATTGGTAGTATAAATTACCCAGTAGACTTTTTACTTTAAATATTCAAACATTTAGAAAACTATATGAACTATGAATTCCCAGTTTCAGAAGAAAGATTTGGAATATGAGTAATACAAACATTATAATTCCTACCTTTCAACCTGGGAGGATCCAGCAGGCAATTCATGTGTCAAGAATGTGTCAGAGTCAATGTTAAGAGCATTACATTCACAAGCTTCTAGTAGAAAGAACATAGTTTACTCACGCTGTTTTCACCAGTAGCTACCCACAAATGGATGAACAGATGGGGTGCAAAAGACTATTGCAGACTTCCAGCTAGACTCTTCTGGTCCTGTGACATTCCTGGTACCAGCTTGTGTGCATGTCTTTCCCCTCTTTCTCCTATAAGTAACATCCAGAATAGCAAAGCTGAGGAGACTGTTCTATAAGTATGTCTCTGAGTTTTTTTTTTTTAAATCATTTAATGACCCTGTGTTTGGCTGTATCGGGAAGGAGTGCAGGGCTGGGATTGGAGCCGTGTGCTTGCTAGGCAAGTGCTCTGACGCTAACCTACACCCCCTCCTTTAGTTTTTTGGTTTTTTTTTAAACAGTATTATTAAGATACAATTCTTGTGCCACACAAGCAAATCATTGAAAATGTGAAATCACAAGGCATAATGGTACACACCTCTAGTTCTAGCATTCAGGAGGATGAGGTAAGAGACTCATGAAGCTAGCTTGGGTTACACAGCAAGTTCAAGGCCAGCCTAGGCTATAGAATGAGACCCCATATTGGGGGTGAGAAGAGGGAGAAACAGAATTTCCCACACAAAAGTTTTGCAACCATTCCCACTACCTAATTTCAGTCCATTGCCCCTTAAAAGAAATCCCAACACCCACCCCAGCAGCTGAGCTCCTCTCAGCCAACTAGTCTGTATGCTGCCTCTCTAAACTTATCTATTCAGATGTTTACTATAAATGGAGCTGCACAGTGGTCTTTTATTGCTGGTCACTTTCGCTTAATGTGTGTGTGTGTGTGTGTGTGTGTGTGTGTGTGTGTGAGAGAGAGAGAGAGAGAGAGAGAGAGAGAGAGAGAGAGAGAGAGATCCATGTTCATTCCTTTTATTATTGTATAGAGCTTTTTGAAGCAGTAATTCATGGTTTAGGTTATCACACTGTTTTGTATATTTTGGACAACTGAAGGAACTCATCTGAAACTGAGAAGAAGCCAACATGAATGCAACCCAGAATGAATGATATCATAGCCATTCTCATCTTTGGCACTCATATAATTACCCCGAGTCAAAGAATTGTCTTACTAGGATGCAAGCCCGGGTTGTGTTCTGTGACCTTCTGTTGGCACTAGGCTCATCAAGTAGAGCTCGTGGGTGCTGGCATAACTGGGCGAGGCAAGTGCCCCGTAGCTTGTGTCTCTGGCTCAGGCAGAGCTTGGGTGCAATTCCTCATCTTCAGACGTCTGAGAAAAGTATGTCGGGGATCTCCTGGTTCCATTTGTTCTGTTTGCCAGTGGGCAGAGCATACCACACTGTGCAGACAGGTTAGACAGTTTATTGTAGGCTGGTGAAAGCAGATTAAAAAACCATCAGCTTGGTGGGAACCTTGCTAAGAATCCAATCCAAATGTCAGATGAAATATTTACACAGCCAGGAGATAAACCAAGGGAAACAGTGTGCCCTTTGTGTGTGCCTCTGAGTGTTGCAGGCACACACAGAGCCACTGACCATTTGTCAACTTCCAAGATTTATTCTGCTGCTTCTGGCGAGGGGCAGCCTAATGATTTAATAGCTTGTCAACACCTACACAGAGAAACAAGGACTGGCACTTCCTCATTTCTTATTTTCTTTGCTTTAAATAGGAATTCCTATTCTAAGTCATTGGAACCTGGAAATCAGACTGTCAGGTTTCCCTTAACTTGAGTGCACAGTTCCTGAATCTGAGCATGATGAATGTTATAACTTTCCTGTTATACAAACACAGGGTCGGTACCTTTTAGAACAGCCATTGAGTTCATGTCCTAAAAGCTTGAGTGTTTGCTTCAGACCGTTGCCATGAGCCAGTTTCAAATGGAGTGCAACTATTTTGTTTCTGTCCCGTGAACCTCTTGAGTTAAAAGCTGCTTGATCTAAGTCTAGCGCCTGGTTGCCACATTCACATCTGAGATGGACCACTATGTAAAGAATTTTAGTTGGGAAGGAGACTAGATTTCGCACACAGGGTAGTGTTCTCTAGGCATCCTTGAACCAAATGAAAGTTCCCTGAAAGCAGGGACCTTGGGGCTCGTTAGCTCAGCAGATCCCACAGTGTCTAGTTCAGCATCTGGCCCACTGTCACTTTAATTCATGTTCTGACAATTCAGCTATGCTCTATGAAGACAATGACAAATTAACCAAAGAGTTATATATTCAAACAGTACCTTAGGTGCCCTTGGCCTTTATCCCCAAAACAGATACAACTGCATGTCTCAATATATCTGTGCTTTTAATATACACCCCTTGACTTGTTTAATGTAAATTCTGATTCATTAAGGTTGGAACCTGAGATGGTATACACAGGTTGGTAGATGGTAGATGGTTGGTATTAAGCATTTGGTATATGCCTAATGCACTTCGGATTGCAAAGCCTTAGTAAAAATATCAAATACTCTATTTGTCATTTATCACAATATATATTAAATTGATAATATTTTTATTGTACTAAATAAGATATATTCTTGGTCAGGGGTGGTAGCACATGTTGTTAATCCTAGCATTTGGGAGGCAAAGGCAGGAGAATGAATACCTGAGTTCAAGGGCCAACCTGATCTACATAGCAAGTTCTAAGCCAGCTACTTACATGGTGTGAGACCACTCTCACAGAAAAAGATATAGTCTTAAAATTAATTGCACTTGCTTATTTTTATTTTTTAATGTGGTTACCCAATGCACTTTGATTACATATATAGTTCACATTCTAATCCTGTGGAAGAGCTGGTAATGCACCTTGGTTTGGTAGAATGCTGTCTTACATACATGAAACCTTGGGATTGATTCACAACACCACATTAATAAGGCATCATGGCACATGCCTTTAATCTTAGCACTCAGAAAGTAGAGAGGCAAGAGGATCACAAGTTCGAGGCCATCTTCAGCTACATATCAAGTTGCAGGCCAGTCTGGGTTATATGAGACCTTGTCTCAAAAAAAAAAAATTGTACTAAACAGCACTGGCTTAAAGCAGGAGTCAGTACACACTTTCAATAAAGGAACATATTACAAAAATAAGGATTTTCAAACCCTATGGTCTCTATTTTAACTACTAATCTCCAAGGTTATAGCACAAAAGCAGCTATAGAATACATGTATATGAATTATGATTGTGTTCCAATAAAACTTTAATTACAAGAACAGGTAGAGGCCAGCAGTGTTTGCAAGTTCCATAGTCCCTGCACTTAGGAGGCTGAAGCAGGGAAGATCTTATGTCCAGGAGTTCTAGACTGGCATGAAGAACATAGAGAAACACTATCTAAAAAACAAAGGTGAGATTGTAATCTTAAAAACAAACAGCCTACAATCATGGTGAAAACCAATAGCCTTATAACTACCAGAAAGGGGAAAAAAGCATGAGAATCCTTTACAGCCTCATTCTCAAATAATTACTTGGCCTTTCTAATGGTTCCTTCAAAGGGTTCAATTACAAGAATTTCTTTATTAGCCTAACTCAAGAGCACACAGAGTATGAAAATCATTTGCTTGTAGCAACTGTCAAAACCAACGACAGAAGGCCTGTGAGATGGGTCACCAGGTAGACACTTGCTGCCAAACTTCATGACCTGAGTTCAAACCCCAAGACCCACATAATAGCAAAAGAGAACCAACTCCCAAAAGTCCTCTGACCTCCACACACACATACAGTAGAAAGCATACACACACATGTACAATTTCTCAATACTGAGACTCGTACTAATCCTAAGAATTATATATATATGTATGCATGTGTGTATATATGTATATGTACACACACACACACACACACACACCAAGCAATGACTTCAGCAAACACACTAGAATTACAGCCATAAAAAACTGCCCCTGTAAACATACAAACATATAACTTAGTAGTCAAAACTTTAAATTGAGAATGTAAAGATTTATTCTTATTATTTTATATGTATGTGTATATAACTGAATATGTTTGTGTAGTGCATGCATGCAAATGACTCTTGAGACCAGAGGGTGTCAGATTCCATGGAGCTGGAGTTCCAGGGAGTTGTGGGTGCTGTGAAATGAACCCAGGTCCTCTGCAAGAACAACAAGTGCACTTAACTTCTGAGCAACATCTCCAGCCCATAAATTAGGTATTTAAATATGTGCAAGAAAATTAAAGTATAAGAAATGTGTCTTACTAAAAATAAGACTATCACCAGGGACAGAGATTGCTTTTTAAAATAACCACATAAGAGCAATTCTACAGCCAAAAAATTCTACACTCTACTTGTAATCAAAATTCACTAGAATGACTCAGCAATTTTGAGCAGGCAGAAGACAAATCAGCAAACTGGAATGGGTCGATTTACATTACTCAGTCTAAGTTACACAAATAAAAAGAAATAAAATATTAGGGACCCATAGGACAATATCAAGCACACTAACAAACACACCATGGGAATCCTGGAAGAAAGGGAGAAGAGAAGGTAGAAAGAATATTTGGAGACATAATGGCCT
The DNA here is from genome assembly GCA_964023405.1 of Apodemus agrarius. Classification (NCBI taxonomy): domain Eukaryota; kingdom Metazoa; phylum Chordata; class Mammalia; order Rodentia; family Muridae; genus Apodemus; species Apodemus agrarius. The sequence goes on along the minus strand of OZ030010.1, from coordinate 64,971,905 downwards.
AGAAGTCTCCAAAGCTAGTAAAACATGTGTAGATGCCGAAAAAGCTGGTAATCTGAATATGAACATCTCAGAGATGTCCACATTAGACAGGTTATAAAGTGCCAATGCCAGGGAGCTCAAAAGAAGAGGAAAAATCAGTGTGTGCATGCAGCTCTCAGTAAGATACTGACTTCTGATAACAAACCATGGATGCCAGGAAGCTCTGAGATGACTTATTTAGAGTGTGAAAGCAAGGAGACACTATACAAAAAGTCTTTATGTGGCAAAAGTACTTATCAGTTATGAAAGAGAAATTAAAGCATCAACAGATCAACACTATGGGATTCTGATGGTATAAGAAATACTAAACCTGCTCAAGAAGAAAATACTAGGAGCCAGGCATGGTGGCACACACCTTTAAATCCCAGCACTCGGGAGGCAGAGGCAGGTGGATCTCTTGAGTTCAAAGCCAGCCTGCTCTATAGAGTGAGCTACACAGAGCTACACAGAGAAACCCTGTCTCAAAATACAAACAAAAAAAGGAAGAAAGAAAGAAAAGACTAGGAGATGGGGCTGTAGCTTATTGGTAGAATGGATGTAGCATGTGTTAGATCTGGGGTTCCATCCCACAATACCAAAGGTGAAGGCAGAATTAAAGCGATTTCGTATATCATTTCAGTCCTAATACTAAGCAGTCATTTGAATCCATGGAAGGGAATAAAGATGCCAGAAAAGATGAGTACATACATACATACATACATACATACAAATGTAAGCATGTAAGTGAGGCATGGTAGGATTATGAATTCAAGATTGGGCTACAGAGTGAAACTCTGACTCAAGAAAGAAAATAAAATTGCATTTACCTTTGTAGCTATTTTTGCCATATAGTTTAAAAGATACCCAAATAAGAATTAAAACCTGCTTTGATATATATAAAAGAAGAAAAGGTCAATAGCAACACAAAGGAGGGGTGAGGAAGTGGAGCTATATAGGAGCAAAGTGTGTGCATGTTATTGAAATTAAACTAGCATGAATCCAAATGGTAATGATAAAAGTTAAGGTAAGTCAGAGCTACACAGTGAGACCCTATCTCAAGAAAACAAGGCAGAGAGGTAAGATACTAATTGTAATCCCTAGGCAAACAGTTAAGCATGTGTATGCACACATACAGTTACACACTTATATATGTGTAATACATATATTTAAATTAACAAGAGAACTTGAATTACCATTCAAGATAACTAATTAAAAAGTAGACTGAAATGGGAGAATAGAGAAAAAAACTCTAAACCTTAAGAAAATGAATTAGAACTATGGCATACATACGAGTAGTTAATATTAAGTACAAATGAGTAAGTATTACCATTCAAGATGGGGCTAGGTTGGTGGCGTGCTTATCTAGACCCCATTAAATCCTGGGTTCAATGCTCAGAGCCTCATAACCTAGGTATGCTAGTTCACAGCTGTAATCCCAAGCACTTAAAAGATGCAGACAGGAGGATCATCCAAGGTCATCATCATAGTGAGTTCATGCTCACCACATACATAGTGAGTTCAAGGCTATACTTAGGTACATATGACCCAGTCTCAAAAGAAAAAGTCAGAGATTGGCAAGATGTTTTGTTTTGTTTTGTTTGTTTTGTTTTTTGTTTTTGATTTGGTTTTTTCAAAACAGGGTTTCTCTGTATAGCCTTGGCTGTCCTAGAACTCACTCTGTAGACCAGGCTGGCCTCGAACTCAGAAATCCACCTGCCTCTGCCTCCCAAGTGCTGGGATTATAGGCGTGTGCCACCACCGCCTGGCGCAAGATGGGTTTTTAAGTGATCCAACTATGTACTGTTTTTAAGAAAAATGCTTTAGACTCAAAAATGCATATAAGTTAAAAAGTAAAGGGATAGTGAAAGAAACATCAGGTGTAAGTAACCAAATCATTATATTAATAACTATTATTAATATAGTTACATTGATAGTTACATTAATAAAAATCATGTCTATATGCACATAGAAACAAGATAACAAAATACATTAAATTGAAGCTAGAACTGAATAAATAAACAATACATAATAATAGTTGGAAATATGTATACCCTATTTTCAATAATGTATTGAATAACTAGACAGACAGTAAATAAGAAAATAGCTTTTTAGCAAAATGAGAAGATAACCAGGGAATTCTCTTTAAGTACAGATAGAAAATTTTCCAGGATATGACATTGTCAGACCACAAAACTAGATCTAAAAGTATTGAAATCATATAAATGTGCCTTGGAGTTAAATTATATAGAAAAGAATTAGATGTGGTGGGTACAGTTTTAATCTCAGCATTTGAGACAGGCAGTGGTGGCACATGCCTGTAATCCCAGCACTTGGGAGGCAGAGGCAGGTGGATTTCTGAGTTCGAGGCCAGTCTGGTCTACAGAGTGAGTTCCAGGACAGCCAGGACTACACAGAGAAACCCTGTCTCGGAAAACAAACAAACAAACAAACAAAATCTCTGCATTTGGAGGCAGAGGCAGGTAGAGCTGTGTGAGTTCTAGGCCAGCCTGCTCTATGTGGTGGGTTCCTTTCAAGCTAGCCAGAGCTACTACAGAGTAAGAGCCTGTCCGTGAGTGAGTGAGTGAGTGAGTGAGTGAGTGAGTGGGTGGGTGAGTGAGTGAGTGAGTGAGTGAGTGAGTGGATGAGTGAGTGGGTGAGTGGATGAGTGAGTGGGTGAGTGGGTGAGTGAGTGAGTGAGTGGATGAGTGAGTGGGTGAGTGGGTGAGTGAGTGAGTGGATGAGTGAGTGGGTGAGTGGGTGAGTGAGTGGGTGAGTGAGTGAGTGAGTGAGTGGATGAGTGAGTGGGTGAGTGGGTGAGTGAGTGGGTGAGTGGGTGAGTGAGTGAGTGAGTGGGTGAGTGAGTGAGTGAGTGAGTGGGTGAGTGAGTAGATGAGTGAGTGGGTGAGTGAGTGGGTGAGTGAGTGGGTGAGTGAGTGGGTGAGTGGGTGCGGATGGGTCAGTGAGTGGGTGAGCGAGTGAGTGAGTGAGTGGGTGGGTGGGTGGGTGTGGGTGGGTGAGTGAGTGAGTGAGTGAGTGGGTGGGTGGGTGCGGATGGGTGAGTGAGTGAGTGAGTGAGTGAGTGTGGGTGGGTGAGTGAGTGAGTGAGTGAGTGGGTGAGTGAATGAATAAAATGAAAAAGGATAAAATTAGAGATCCATAGATAAAAGGACATCTGGGGAATCCATTCACAAATATGTATAAATTAAACATTATGCTTCTCAATAATACATAGACTGAATGGGGAAATTGTATTGTTAGGGTCCTCCAGAAAGAGAAGACACTTATGCCTATGGTATGGATATATATTCCAGTTTGAGGACAGAGGGGGACTAATTTCACAGTTCAGCAGTCAGGCTATAGAAGAACAGGCAGATATGGTTAGAGAAGAAATCTCATAAAAAGTTGTAAAATAATCTGGGATTGAACATAATTTGTCAAAGCTTATATAATACAATATATAATGCATAAAGAATTTATGGAACACAGTGAAAGCAATAATTTGAGGGGAGCGGGGCGTGGTGGCACACGCCTTTAATCCCAGCACTTGGGAGGCAGATGCAGGTGGATTTCTGAGTTCGAGGCCACCCTGGTCTACAGAGTGAGTTCTAGGACAGCCACGGTTACACAGAGAAACCCTGTCTCGGAAAAAAAAAAAAACCAAAAAAATAATTTGAGGGGAATTTATAGCTACAAATGCCTATTTAACAACAACAACAAAAAAAGGTGTACCCCAATTTGAAACCTAACCTTCCATCTTAAGAAAATGGAGTGCTGGTATGCATCAAAAAAAAAAAAAGCAAGCGAAAGAAATAAAAGTATTATCAAAAATAAATAGAATAGGAGCATGGACAGATTGTTCAGTGGTTAAGACTACTGACTGCTTTTCCAAAGAACCACGTTCAATTCCCAGCACCCACATGGCAGCTCACAACTGTATATAATGCTAGTTCCAGGAAATCTGCAACTTTTTTTCCCCCGTTTGCATGCATGTTTGTCTTACAAGGACACTGGCCACATACACGGTACACAGACATAAATACAGGCAAAACACTTATACATAAAAATAAATAAATACAAAAACAAAAGGTATGGCAGCAGTGTAAGACAGGGTCTCCCCTGTAGCTCTGCCTGTCTGAGAACTCACTCTCTAGACCAAGCTGGCTTCAAACTAAAACTGTCTGTCTCAGCCTCATGACTGCTGGGATTAAAAGTGTGTGCCACCACACACAGCTCCAGAAAAACTATTTTTTAATTAATAAAACCAAAAATTATTTGAAATTTTTATCAAAATTGATTTAAGTTTAAGTAAACTCACAAAGGAAAACAGACAATGTGACTCAAATTGGGTGACTAGGTCACAAAAATGCCCAAGAACTTAGTTACACATTTCTGGGTGTATCTGCAAACATTTTCTGTAAGAGATTAGCTTTTGGGTCAGTAGACTGAGAAAAGGGGATTTTCCTTGAGAAGAGTAAGTGAACATAATCCAGCCCTTTGGGGATCTGAATAAAAGAAAAATTCAAAGGAAGAACTCTCTCTTTCCAACCCTTGGCCTCTCCCTTTCCATCCTTACTGCTCAGCTACTTTAGTCTTCTGCCCTCAGACTGAATATGCATGCAATTGTTTTCATTTCTCTGTGGAACTCTAACAAATACAACTGGCCAACTCATTCTGAGTCAAATATTACTCTGATACCAAACCCAGCTATGAACAACAGCAGCAATAACAACAAAAAAAGCATAAAATATGGAGGTAGCTTAGGTGTAAAGCACCTGTTTAACATGAATCTACACCCCTGCATTTGATTCTAGCACTGCAAAAGAAGAGAGAAAGCTTCTTCATAGCTGACTGTGGTAGCACAGTTGTAATCTCAGTGCTCTGGAGGTGCACCCATATGTACACAGGAACACACACATGTATGTACACACATATTATATACAATAGCAAATGTTCTCCTTAAGCCTGTTGCAAAAATAAAATCAGCATGGATTGCTAATGGGAACCTAAATATTGCTGCCACGTTAGAAATTGGTCTGGCAGTTTCTTAAAAGTTAAAGTTATCAAGTAACCTAGGAACTCTTCTCTAAGGTATATAACCACACATGTTCCCATGAAAACTATACATAGATTTTCATAGCAACATTATTTTTTAAGATTTATTTATTTATTTTTATATGAGTACACTGTAGCTGTCTTCAGACACACCAGAAGAGGGCATCAGATCCCATTACGGATGGTTGTGAGCCACCATGTGGTTGCTGGGAATTGAACTCAGGACTTCTGGAAGAGCAGTCAGTGGTGTTAACCACTGAACCATCTTTCCAGCCTGCAACATTATTCTTAATAGCTTAAAGCAAAAATAACACAAAATGTCCATCAACTGGTATGTGGATAAACAAAAAGTATATTTAAACATGCATGCACATACAGGCACATCCCTTGGTATCCTTGGTGGATTGGTTCCAAGACCCTCAGGATACCAGAATCTTAGGATATTCAAGTCACCTCTATAAAATGGTTTAGTATTCAGATAAAGCCTTTTGTACATCCTCCTGTATACTTTAAATAGTGTCTATTTTACCAAAGCTAACAAAGTGTAAGCACTGTGCAAACAGTTGTTATACAGTGTTTTATAGACAGTAGTAACAAAAGGCTATATATGTTCATGGCAGATTTTTTTCTGAATATTTGTAATTCATTTAGTTGAAATTGCAGATGTAAAACCATTGGATGGATGGATGGACGGACGGACAAGCAGATGGATGGATGGATAGAAGGATGGATGGAAGGAAAGATCTGGAGGACATTAAGAGGCAATTGTGGAGGGGGCGTAGATTTTATCTATCATTTAAACTATTTCTCCTTGGGCTCTTATGAGCATAAACATAATCATAAACATAAATAAAGTACTGACACAACATGGGTAAACCTTAAACATGTATACCAAATGGGGGGAAGGCACAAAAGGCATTTATATGACTTGTTCAAAATCTGCATATCCATTAAAACAAAAAGCAGATTCATGGTTGCCAGGAGCTAAGGAAGTGGAAGTGAAGGCCTGATGGGCATGGAGCTTCCTTCTGGAGTCATGAAAATGATCTAGACTTAGATACAGGCTGCACAGCCATGTAAATAGACTTCTTGTAAACATACTAAATCATGTACTGTAAAAAAAAAGTGAATTACATTTCAAAGAAAACGGACAGAGGGAAAGATTCAACACATGGACTTTTATTTGCTGATGCTGGATCTAAAACAATGGCTTTTGAATCCCACAGACCAGAGATGCGAGTCTAACTTTCAACCTGCAAGCTCTGTGGCCTTGAACAAGTTACTTAATAGCTTTAAGCCTCACTGCTTTATATAATGGGACTATGTCCAGTACCTCCCTCTTATTGTGTGAGGATAAAGTTGGGTCAAATATAAACTCTATGAAGTTAGTCTTATCTCCAAGGCCTTGAGCTGGTGAGCTTTCAGTGCATGTGAGTGAATACAGGACCTAGCTCTGTCACTCATTCAGGAAAACTAACAACCGCAGCAGGCCTTTTTAGACACATTTATTGTCTGTCTATCCACACACTCATGTATTCATCAACATGTACAAGATGCCCCACCATGTGCAGAAATAGAAAGACACACTCTATCCCCCAAGAGCTTCATCTATCAGGTAGTAAATCATAATCCACAATGGTCTGCACTTTAGTAGAGACTGTATGCAAAGGTGCTATGGAACATGACAAGACCCAGAGATGACATGCAGTTAGGAAGGAAGAAGGACCTGTCATCACTCTCTGGAGGAAGTAGCAGCTGGAGATTTCAAAAGAGCCATGTGAATTACTCAGGTCAGAATGAAATCAGGAATGAGGTTAAAGTATATATACATACTAAAAGGCTCAGGCTCACTTGGTAAAATGCAGAGACCATGGCCAAAAACCTGGTTACAGGAGACAGAGGATGATATCTGAAACAGCTAGGAAAGGCCCAAGTATCATGCAAGTTTGGTCCCGAACAACTAATTCGACAGCAGTCCCTGTCCCTTGTCCCCTACTTATCACTATCTGCTGTATGCTATACCTGTTTGTAATTTACTGTATGTCTCCTCCCACCAGAACAGTGTTTCTCAACCTGAGGGTCACAACCCCTTTGGGGGTTGAATGACCCTGTCACAAGGGTCACCTAAGACCATCGGAGAACACAGATATTTACACTACGGTTCATAACAGTAACAAATGACAGTTGTGAAATAGCAATGAAATAATTTTATGGTTGAGGGTCACCACACCATGAAGAACTGTATTAAAGGGTCGCAGCATTGGGAAGGTTGAGAACCACTGCTGTAGAATGGGAGTTCCCTGAAGACTTTGCTCAGTGCTATACCCTATATGTACCCATTGGCCTTGCCAAGCTAAAGACACTTAACACTTTGTTTAGTAAATGAATGAGGAAATAAACACACTAATTCATGTTTAGGAAATCTCAGAATGACGGAGTGAACAAACAGCCCAGTGTCTGGGAGCCTACAGGCCAACAACAGACCCAGACACCTATTCTGTGCTCTCTCCTCTCCTTGGTCACTTTCTGACTTCTCTTCCAGAACTTTTACACTGTCTTGTAACCACTGAAAATCCCTCATCACTTACATATTTCTCTAGGCCAGGCAAGGCTCCGGCTTTCTAAAGGTGCTTCATGTTCCAACATATACCTACCCACCCACCCAAGTCTCCCCAAGCAAAAACCCATTCTCAGAAGCTCCTGTATGTGCTAGATAGTAGTAACATGACCACATTAATTTTTAGCAGTATGTGAATCCATGCAGGAGAAGACTGTGATATATAATTTTGAGTTTTTATTATGTAAATGTTTAAGAATATATAAAGGAGAGGACAAAACAAACAGTGGAGTACTATTCAACCACCTCCTCCCAGCTTCAACAATTATCAAAAACCCACCATTTTTATTCTGTCCTCCATTGTTTCTGAAAGGGGCCAGTAAATATGTGTTTCTAGTAGATAAGGGACTAAAGTATGCTAGGAATTGAACCCAGGGCCTCAAGAGTGCTAAACATGCACTGTACCACCAAGCTACATTTGCATCCCAATAATGACCTTTCCTTAATATAATCACAATAAAATTATCAAACAGCTGAATTAATAATATCATCTAATATTAGTGTCTGTCACATTTTACCCAATCACATAAGACATTTTAATATAGATTTGTTCCAATTGGAATATAAACAAGGCCAAAATGTTCAGGTTCAAGGCTGGTTGGTAAAATTTCAGACCTCATGGGAAATGACACTATTCATTTTGAAGCCTCTGTGAACATTCCAGATTCTCTAGCCCCAGGGGACAGCCACCCCTTGGCCAGAGAAAACAACCATTCAAGATCCACACTCCTGTTCAAATATATCTTCTATTCCCTAATAAGGGATAAAGGAATAGGCTGAGGAGAGAAAAGGGAGCCAGAGGAACACCATGCCTCCTGTGCACCCAACCTCAATCCCGACCCCCAACTGGCTGGCCTCAGACATCTCTGGTTTAACTGTACAAAAATAAATTATAATCACACTCATCCCCAAGGGTTGCTTACCATTATGCCTAATTATACTATAGCACAATAATAATTATGCATATCATTAAATATGTGTCAGATTGACTTTGTCATGAGTTTTATTCAATTTCAATATTAAGCTGCTCTGGGAGGCCCAGCTTTCAGAACTTATAGTTTGTGGTCTCTCTTGGGAAGCAGGAGACACGGCTGAGCATCTCTTTCTGTACTTTGAGTCTGGTTGCCTGCCATGTGTGCCCACTTTGGGCAGCCTGGGTCAGAGGTGCTGGTCTATCCTTCCTCCCCAGACACGGTACATCTGGGCTTGAGGCATAGTGAGCCACACAGACAGAAATGGCCAGAATAGCAAAAACCTACAGATTCCACCAAGATCAACTGTGGTTTCCATTATCCACAGGATTGGAAGTCAAGTTTTTGATTCGTCCCATGCCACAATTTCATATTCTGCCCATTTTGGAATGTGATATGAACTAGTAAGTCCAAAGCCATTGAGTTCATAGTTAGCAGAGCCAGAGGAAGAAGCCGAAGTCGAAGGGGATAGACCAGAGCTGTAGAATCCACAGCCCAGTCAGACTCCATCCACAAAGCATTCCTCTGTGGTAATAGATTCAATTTTCAAATTCAAGTCCTAAGAAGCCAGCATGGGAGAGTTGAGCTGAGGGTTGGAGTGGGGAGCAGTGCCTTCCAGCTCACATTTGTTAACTTGGAAAACTGAAGTTGAGGCCTGCACCAGGAGGCGGTCCAAGACTGAACCTCCTCACATACTTCCCAGCCACTCTGGCAGAAGACATTGCACTGTGTGCTGGCGCTGAGGTCATTACTAATCAGGTACGTCCAGTGTTAGAGCAGGAAGCCTGATGAGACGTCCCCCTGGGTCATGTGCAAACCCAGTGAGCAAGTTCAGGCCATCTCTGTGTCCTGCTCTGTGCTAAGAGAGCATCTTTGAACCATGTGGTTCTGGCTCCTAAGAGCAGTGCTCCTGGCCCAGTGGGGAAGAAATGCCAGGAAACAGTAAGACAGAGTGAACCTGAGATCTGAGAGCCCTTGTGGGACCCCAAAGGAGTGAAGAAGGAATTCTGCCTTTGGAGACTCAGTGAAGACTTCAAGGAGGTTACATTTGAGCTAGGTCTTTAAAAATGAGTGGTAATGGTTTAGGTTGAGAAGGGAGATCTGAGAATTCTTTGCAAAGGTGATAGCAAGCCAAAAGGCAGGAAGGTGGGATGAAGCATGGAGTGACCCGGGATCCTTTTGTAGTTGTAGAGTAAAAAAAAAAAAAAAAAAAAAAAAAAGTGGTCATTAATGCATCTTGTAGCCTTAACAGCTTAAAGTCAGATTTCAAGGTAGACCCATCTCTCAGATTGTCTGTCTATGACCTTTGCTCCCTGCTACACACTTTGCTTTTTTTAGTAGCAAAAACTCAAAAGGTGATCTAAAAGATCCATTTCATCGTGATGACCCTAAATTGTGTGACATCACACTGGCCCCCTGAATGGCTTAGCTCTGTGTTAGTCCAACTTCTCAAGCAGCTAAAGGACTTGTCCCCCTAAGAGTCAAACCCAAGAAAGCCCAGCCTGCTGTAGAAAACAAAGGAACAAAATCTCTGTAGGCCCTGGACTCTGAGCTAGGACTCTGGCTGCCTGTGTCTGTTGACCAAATGCTGTGTTTGTTTAGCTGCTAACTGTCATCTTCATTTGAGGGACGTTAAAACTCTGTCGGTTTGAGTGTGGCAAGGCGATGAATCATCCTTGTGTCGACTCTTAAATCAACCTAGGGAACAAAACTAAATGTACCTTTGCTAATCAGTGGATGAGCAGTGGTACAGAACCTTGAAGGGGCTAGGACAGCCAGACCTACGTTAGAGCCTTTTGTAATGGAAGCCAAAGCCCTTCATTAGGTTACCCCCAGAGCTTTGCTCTAGGTCTCTTCCTTTGATCTTCAGAAACAGCTCTTGAAGGATGACTGGGGTAGAGATTCTTGTCCCCATTTTATCAGTGACGAGACCAACCCTTGAAGCATTAAATGACCGAGAGTAGCTCCCCTTTGGAAACCAAGCTCTCAGTGACAGTGCTGAGGGCCTTTCCAGCAGTGGGTGGGCCACGGCTGCCCTGACACCTTTTACAGGACAGCCAGCCACATGAAGGCAACATCTGTGGACCAAATTCTCCATGCTCTTCACAGGGAGCGCTTCTTAAGTGGTACCTGCAGATGTTTGCCATGTTTGTCCCTAAGCGAGGAAACACGGGGTGATGAAGAGCAGCCTTGGCAGGCAACTCCCCTCCAAGACATGAGCCACTCACTCCCTTCTCGCCAGCGCGATCATGTTCAACCTGTATAAATCTATTTTAGTGTGTTTTAATTGCTTGTAAACCGAGTGTTTCCTGGATATGCCACTGACCATGAATAATTAGAGTCATTTCCATGACTGGGTTTTCAAAAGTGAATGGGCAAGCAGACAAAAAGGGCTGCGCAGAAGCGAGAGTCGCTTGGTACAGCCTGAGTGGGGGGCATTTGTCCCAGCCTTCTCCGGTTTTGTTTTGTTTTTGTCATGATGTCACTAGAGCCGCCTGCTTTTCAGCTATGCTGGCTGCCCTTTCATTTTTTTTATGCAGCTCTCATGTTAAGTAATGCCAGCTGTTGACAACAGCCAGGCCCAACTGGCCACATGTCAGAGTCATTCATTCACCCAGCAAAACTGTCTGGAGAACCAGACTGGTACAGATGTCAGAAATGAGAAAAAAGATAGGGCCCAGCCCCCACTGTTGGTATGACACTGTCCAGTAAAGGAAAGATACCCATAAACAATTGTTGCACTCAATGTGATAAGTACCGAATGCTGGCCAGTGAACTGTGGGGTTATGGGAGGAACTTGGTCTGTCTTGGGACCTGGAACCATGTAGCAGAGATCCAACCTTCAGCAAAGGCTCAGGGGAAGATAGTGTTGTTGACCAGATAAAAGAGTGGGAGAGATGCTACAACTCAATGGGTCCACAGAGAGAGCGCCTCAGACTAGCCTTGGTATAAGATAAGGCTGGAAAAGTCCGTTGAGTGGAATTGACTGAAAGCCTTTGTGTTTCTTGCGTTTGCGTTGGACTTGGCCTTGAAAAAATTGGGGAGCCTACCATAGTTCTTAAGCAAGGGGAATGACATGGGCAGATCTGAATTTCTGACAGAAAACTCAAAGCTGGTAGGAAAATAAAGTTAGAGGCTAATTCCAAGTGTATGACTTTACTTGGCTTCATCTTCCCTATGGCCTACAGGAGCCCTTTGCTGGCACCCCGGTGGTGGCACTTCTTAGACTACAGCAATTGATCATTTCCAGAGCTGGCTCTCCATTCACTCATGAGGACAGGAACTGAGTCTCATTCATCTATTCCAGGCCATGTCTGGCACACAGACATGCTCAGGAATCATGTGTATCAACTGAATCAGTAAGCAAATGAATCAATAGGTCCTAGAAAGTGCAAGCCCAGTTTGTGCTAAAGTAATCTATCTGATGGATGTGTCAGTGAGAAATCCCACGATGATGGAGTATCTGGTCCATCCACTGCTTTGCCCTCTCTCTACCACACCAGTCAATCTGTCAGCAGTCAGCACAAAAGGAAAATGCGCTATTTGGAGAAGAAAGTTACCCAGAGGTTTGTACTGGTACTGATTTTGACCCAGTCCTCTGTCCTTCCTCTGTAATGAATTTCTTGGAGACAGGATCTCATGATGTAACCTAGGCTGATGCTAAATCCATGATACACTCACCATCTTCCTGCTGTAGCCTCCTGAGTCTGTGAATTAATGTTTGTTAACATGTTTGACTATGTCTCCATTGTCATCACTATTTATTCTACCCTTCTTACCTTCTCTTCCTTCTATTTAGACCTTCCCATCCTTTTTGACAGCCCTATTGCTTCCCATCATCTCTTGAAGCCTTATCTATTGTCCATCCCGTACCCTCACAATCCCCAATTCCCACTTCAGAATCCCCATCATGCCAGACAGTCAAGTGCCCTCTGCCTTTCCATTCTCTTAGTGTAGGTATTCCTGCCCATGTCTATATTCCCTACTAGATAAGCCCTTCAAGGACTGGGGTCTTCACCATTGTCTCATAGCACCTAGCACACTGCACCCTGCCAAGAGATAAGCATCCAGTGCTTTTAGACTTTACAAAGTACCTCAAGTGAGAATGGCAGTCCTAGGAGTGCTCTGGGCCTCATTCTATCTCTTTGGACATAGTTAGATAAAAAGAGATTTATTTTATTTGGTTTTTGAAAAAAGTCATTGCTCATCAAACAATGGGAAGATCACAGTAAGGGATATCTTCTCAATGCACAAAAACCTACTGCCTCCAAACAAAGCACAAGGACACTAACCTGGTCAGAGTCATAAATTCAAATCTTTACTAAGGGGCTTTATTGTATGGTGGGACTCACCCATGGTACCGAGGAAACAAAGGTGTGCATTCTCCATGAAGGGAGTTAAACTGGATTAGGTCTACTTGGAACACATGAAGTTTTGAGGGCCAAGAATTCAAGTTTGCCAGGTGGAAATGTTCTTCGGATGATTTGAAATGCAAGTCAGGGAAGGGGACAAATTTCATCAGGGTCCATACGTGCAGGGCCCCTGCAGAGATGTAATCAAAATGGTAACAGAAAATGTGTGCTCTTGCAGAGTGAAAGAGAGGCTGAAGATGTGACAGAGACACAGATGACGTGGGAGGGTCCATCCTAAGAAGGACTGGGGAAGCAATGGGAGATGGGGATGGGGAAGATACAAGGGATCGGAACTTGACATGTGATGATAGACGATCAAATATGATGAATGGTAACTGAGAAGAAAACATTATATTGGGCAATTGGGAGGTCACTATTGGTCCTTGATCTCTCCATGTACCCTACCCTACCCCTAGCAGAAGAACTAGAGCCCATGTTCATGCTAGGAAAGCACTTTACCACTGAGCTACACTCCCAGTCCTTTTAAACTTGATTTTGAGATAGGATCTCACTAAGTTGCCCAGGCTGACCTGGACCTCATTCTGTAGCCTAGGAAAATCCTGAACTTGCAGTCATCTTGCCTCGGCATCCTGAGATTACAAGCTTTCCCTACCAGGCCTGGCTAACTTTTAGTCTCCCAATACAGCAATAGCAAATAAAGATCAAACACAGCTGAGTTAAGCTCTGCCCTCCCTGCCACCCAAGTACCCTCCATACACTGGAAACTGAGTATGATATATTTTCTTGCTGAGTCTAGACCCAGCCTCAGAAACTTCCTTAACATAGTGCCCCCAGCAGTTACTACCAAGGAAATGAGAGCTGTCACTAAACTGAAGTTTCTTAGGGTGTGGGGTGGAAGCAAAACTGCATAGTGATGAAGTGTCTGAGAAATGAAGGGATCAAGACGATGAGGACAGCGTGCCAGGCAGCTTAGGGATCTCGGAAGGGCAGTTGCTTGGCATAGTATAAGGATCCACCAAGGTAATGGTTACTTCTCCTGCAGCAGAATACGTTTCCAAAATCATCTTAATACTTGTCCAGCAAAGAAGCCAGATAAAACAATACCCCTGTGTAATCCCATCTTCTATCCCCATCCTTGGCCAAAGGAAAACTGAATGCTTAAAAAAAAAAAAAAAACTTCATGTGTAGGCTTGTTTCCAAATTTTCATTTCATCAACAGAGACATATGGTATAACCAGAGTTGGGCCAGCATGTATTTATGAAGAAATTCTCTCTAATAGTGGAAACTTGAGTATCCGTAGTGATGTGGGGAAGGTATTGGTCTTGGCCAGGGATCTTCCACTAAAACCACACCCTGAAGGAAAATTTTGGTTTTCAGGGAAAACCCTAGAGAGGTGGAAACCCCGACCCTTGTCTTTAATGCCTCTTCCTCGAGGTCATGAGCATTCGCTGTAGGCCAAGCACTGTCCACACTTTACATGAACTAACTTGTTTTCTGTTACCTTGTCCTCCTTTCCTCCCACCACTTCCAGCTCCGTATCCCTCCTGCCCATTTTTCTTAGCCATTTCCACTTGATCCTTCTCTTGCTCTCTGCCACTCTTTCTGATTTCAGAGTTCTTGGAGACAAGCTAAGTTCTCCTAAACTCACCACTCACTTTGATGAGACCAGACATCTGTACAGAAATTGATTTTACTCGCTGTCCATTACATTCAGAGTCCTATTTCTTTATATAGTTGATAAAGCTTAAGAAGAAGGAAGAGTATTTAGCACTGAATGATGTTTTTGAGCATTTAAGACAGGTACTATCCCAAGTACTTTCTGTGAGTTGCCTCATTTATATTGTTACAACAACCCTATAAACTAGGTTCTGTTATTCCCCCCTCCCCTTTACAAACAAGAAAGCCAAGAAATTAATAGCAAAGATTTTCCTAAGGTCACACAGCTAGTAAAGGGCATAATTGAGGTTAAAGGCTCATCGCACATGACTCCAGAAGTCCTTGTCTTTAGCTAATTCATGACTTAGTGAAAAACCCACGAGGTTCAAATGCACAGCTGTGAAGATTTTAATAGTATTATCATTAGGATATTGGAGAAGCCACCTAACTGGTCAAGTGATGCACATACACTGAACCGATACATTTATTATATTTTTACAGTTTTTCCTGCTTCTCCTATTATATTGCTCTCTATGTTTTTATCCTGGGAACTGTCACTATACCTGATTCTTTTTGTTTTGTTTATCCCGTTTTTCTAGGGGTTCTAGAATGATACTTAGCACCCAACAGAATGTATGCTCATGTGTATATGTAGTGCTGTGCATTGACTAGTTCAGGAACCTCACTAAATAGGTTAATTAGGTAAACAGGCAATAGATATATGCACAAGTCACTTCTAAGTTCATTGGCTAATGAAATAAGACTTGTTAATATTGGGTACATTCTCCGATTAAATGTAATTGGTGCTCAAGTAAGATAACATTTCTGGGTTTACCTTGTTATTTTGCTTAATAGACTTTTTTCAATGGCAAATGTTTTAAAAATTATAATAAAAAAGAAAAATGACTTTAAACCATCAGAATAAGGGCTGGAGTTCAGCTCGGGGTAGAAGGCATATTTTACATGTGCATGGTCCTGGGTTCCATTCTTAGCAGCATAAGAAAAGGTGCCTAATAATAAAACTATGTCCATAATTCATTCATTCATTCATTCATTCATTCATTCATTCAAACACACAGTTCTTGGTTTAGCTATACTCTTGGGTATGGGCCTCCCCATTAAGCAGTTCATACATACTGTGGAGTGAGGGTGGGATGTACCTGGAGTTGAGACAGTAGCCAGGTTTCTATTCTAGCAACTAACAATCTGCCTTTTCTTCCACCCTCTTGTCCACCTAACATCTTCTCTACAATAGCATATATCACCCTGACCCCTGGGTCATGCTCGGGCTAGTCCTACCTTCCATCCTCTGCCTGCCAGCAATTGCCTTTGATGTTCTGTTTCCTGCTGGTTCAATCCAGCAACTAATGGAGTTATTATTTTTGTTTGTTTATGTTGTAAAGCCATGGCAATAAAATTTACTCCCAATAATACCACTGCAATTTTATGTCCTTAAAATGTACCATCAATGACATATGTAATAACCGAATTTCCTGTAAACAGAAATGTTTTTCTGGGAAAAAAAAGAGGGCTTTTTCGTTTCCATCATGGTTGGACCCAGGTTCTTTGATGGAATAATTGGAGATACAGGAAAGTTTGAGATGCATCATGTGAGATGATATTAGGGTTCAAAGTGCTGGTATTATGTTATTCTGGTTATGATGAGTTCTGCTCACAAGGTGATGGAGGACAAGAAGTGCTCTTCCTGGCCAGGGCCCAGGTTACAGTCAGAGACACAATGTTCCCAAATAGCCACAGAGAAAAGCCTCAGGTCTGTAAGAAAGATTGGCACTAACCTTGGACTTGTCCTGGTGGAATTAAATGTAATTTTTAGAAAAGGGAGGAATTTGAGTTAACAATGAGAAGTTTGAGAGTCACTCAGCGTATTCCAGGAAGAGAGCTGGACAGAAGCAGTACCATTATATCCCCAGCAGGCCGGGAGATGGGGAGGCAGCTCTAGCCCAGGGATGAGCTGGCAGCGTGAGAAGCTATAGCCCTCAAGTATCTTCTTTATTGATTCTCATGGGAGACGACAAGAAGCTTCTGTTCACTGTCCCCCTCTCTTTCTGCTGGCTTTTTTGCCCTACCATTTACTGCAATTCTTATTCCCCAAATATCCTTCCAACTGTCACCCTTTTTCCAGTGGTGTACCTTGGTCCTCTGTCATGACTTCACTCATGACACAGATGCCCTATTGTCATGCCAAATCCAACTGTCAGCGAACTCATCTTCCACTGGTCAGTCTCACACCATCTAATTTGCCTCAGTGAATCCATTCCTATCGGTGGCACTGAGATCCTCCAACTCATCCTGATTCAAAACCCCCTTTTTCCACAGCTCACAACAAACTCTCAAATCCTGTTGAGTTTCCCTTTAGAGTATCCTATCTACTCCACCCTATAACAACTGTATGGTTCAAGTCCTCACTGCTTCTCCCTGAATACCGCTATGTTAGCCTCCACATTAGTCACTAGCCTTTCTGTGCTTGAGCCTGCCCCAATGCCTACCATGGAAAGTCTGTCTCCTCAACCTGAAGCCAAGGCTCTCCTTTTCCAGCTCTGGCTACCTCATTAGCACTTGGTAGTCTCCACATACATATTGATTCCATTTAACAAACTCCTACCACATACAGCTCACCACTGCCTGTCTGCCATCACCCCATCCTTCAAGATCCTAATTTTTCCACTGGATGTGAACCACTGTGAAATCCCAATCACACTTTATCTTCTTCATGCACCAAATATGACTTGAGCACCTGTTTTCTGGGCCTTGTACTAAGAACCATGGGTAATATAAGGATGCACAAAACAGTACTTTGGTTCTGTGCGTCTTTCTCAGGCTGTTCTTACCTCCATGTTGTAGTCTCCTTCCCCAGTGCCTATAAATATACTCAGACTGCTCCCATTTGAAATCCTCCCTACAGCCCCATACTAGACCAAACTCCTTTAAAATAAGGTAGTTATCTGAATTCTCCTCTCTACTTCCTCCTGTCTAAATCCTTGCCCTTCTCTGAGCAAGCCTCTGTCCACACCCTC
The DNA here is from genome assembly GCA_964023405.1 of Apodemus agrarius. Classification (NCBI taxonomy): domain Eukaryota; kingdom Metazoa; phylum Chordata; class Mammalia; order Rodentia; family Muridae; genus Apodemus; species Apodemus agrarius. The sequence goes on along the minus strand of OZ030010.1, from coordinate 64,954,182 downwards.
CTTCCTGTGGGTACAGGAAGGAGACAGTTTAGACCTCATCTCATTTAAAGTCTCTAGAAGGGTCTGGAGAGATGGTTCAGCAGTTAAGAGCTCTCGCTGTGGGACTGGCGAGATCGCTCAGCGGTTAAGAGCACCGACTGCTCTTCCAAAGGTCCTGAGTTCAATTCCCAGCAACCCCATGGTGGCTCACAACCATCTGTAATTAGATCTGATGCCCTCTTCTGGTGTGTCTGAAGACAGCTACGGTGTACTTACAAATAATAAATAAATAAATCTTTAAAAAAGAGCTCTAGCTGCTCTTGCAGAGGACCCAGGTTCAGTTTCTAGCACACACATGGAAGTTCACAACCCTCTGTAACTCCAGTGTCCCAGGGGATCCAGTGCCCTCATCCGGCCTCCAAGAGTACTAGGCACAGCTGTGGTGCACAGACACACATGCAGGCAAAACACACATGCACATAAAATCAAAGTGAAATCTTTAAACTCTCTGAGCGATTTCAACTTAGTTGTCAGAACTGCTTCCACTCCCTCTGCCCAGCCCAGAAGTGTTCTGGTTCTCCACGAGTTCTTCCCGTCTCTCCTCTCCCCCCTGTTGCAGGCCCTCCACCCTGCTGGCCAAGGCTGTCTTATCTGCTTCCTTAGCTTTGTTGTCATTCCCAAATCTATAACACATGTGCTGTGAGTAGGCCTTTCACTGGGCCTACTCTCTCACTTAGACCATTGTCACTAGGATCTGTGTGTGCTCCCCACTAGAATCGCCCCCACACCTTCTTCTGGGTCCATAGGCTGGATCTTCTCACTGTTCCTCCTGCAAGGCAAGACATCTTTACTCTTTCCCTTATTCCCCCAATCCAAATTACTGCTCCATCCTGCTGATACTATCTTTGCACGTCTTCCTTTTCCTTTACGCCCGCAAGTGTCCCTGTCCCAGCTCTGTGAGCAGCCCTCAGGGCTGGAGCTTCCTAACAGGTGACCATACTCACATTCATTCTTCAAATTCCAACAGACTCCACCTGGGAGCCAGTGATCCCTCTCTTACACACAGATAGCCCATTCACTTCCTGTATCTCCTCTGAGCTTTGCTTCGACTCATTATCCCACAAGTATTTATTTACCGCCTATGAAGTGCAAGTATTGTTTTGAGAAACAGCAATATGGCAGTGAAGAAAACAGAGTTCTGCCTTTATGGGGACAAAGGTAAAGGCATGGTTTGGCGAGGCCCACCACAAACTTCTTGCTTTCCCACAGTCTGCTCACCTAGAGCTAATTATCCCTAACTTGGTGCTCTCCTGCTTCAGGCGCCTTGCCTTTGCCTGGGCTCTGCCGGGAATGCCTTTCCCCACCTCCATCCTCCCTTGGCCAGACCTCCACATTCAGTCCCTCTGGTGTATTTTACAGAGGTGATCTCTAGGATAACATAGTTTTAGGGTTTAGCTTTGTGCCTAATCTATGCTTCAGATCCCCACCTTAAAATGGAAACAATGATACACACCATAGAGGTTGGTTGTGAGACTTAAGTTCAATCCATAAAATATGCTTGGATACTTTAGGTACATGACAACTAATAAGCCTGTAATAAACATTAGCAGTCACCGCTTTTATTTTAGCACTGTCACCTTTATAACGTTACTGTGCAGCTCACCTCACTGCCCCGCAGTTGTCTAGGCAATGAAGCATACCTTGTTGTCTTTGTACCCTTGTGACTAATCTAGCCCAGCACATAGTAGGGAGTTACTAAGTGTTGAGGGAAAGATAGAAAAATCCGCTGATTTAGGTCTCTGCCTGGAGTCTCCCCTGACCAAGCAGGATGATAGAGAAATAACAACAACCTCAAAGGCTTCCCCTGCTATCTTTCTGACCAGGTATCCAATTGTGTGCTGTTTTCATTGTGTGCACAAGAGCTGCAAAGGATTGAGCAAGAATGGAGAATTAAGTTGGGCTGAACTAAAGTGGAGACAAACTATTTACATTCCTTTATTCATTGACTCGTGGGGTCAAGACTCGGACCCTGCAATGACTACCCCAAAGCAGCATTACCTTCAACCCCAGCCCTTTGCCCCACTGCAGACCTTCCATTTGCCCTGCCCCACACTACCGTGTTCCCCTAAAAAGTGTTTCAACTGAAGCCCAGGAAGCAAAAGGAGTGCTGCAGAGAAAGGGGAAGGGGTGGAGAGGGGTTAGCACCTCCCTTCTTCCTTTGCTGAGATCAAAGCCACTGTGTTCCCTTGAAGGCCAGCTAGCCCCTTTCATCTCCTGCCCCACCTGCCTGGATGGGACTGCAGTGTGCCCATTTCCTTTCCTCCTGGAGCTGGAGGGCAGTTCCAGGGTGGGGCCGTGGGCTATTTCTAGTGCTGGAAAAATCCCTCCACCTCAACATCTTCTTTGCATACCATGGGCCGTGATCATGTTTCCTCTCCACTTCAATGATCAATAACATGTCTCAAGACCCTAGGATCAGGAACTATGAGAAAAGTCAATTTCTCAGCTGGCCCTAAGCTCACCCAATGGCTGAAGTAAGTGGGGAGGTCAGAAGGCTCTGTCTGGAAGAAGGAACACACTCTTCTTTCCGCATCTCAGACCTGAGCACTCACCCAACATTCCTCAGGATATAAGGGGACAGGGTTAAGCAAGGGCCTCTTGCCCCCAGGAGAGAAGAATTCACGTCTCTCAGAATCCTACCATATCCCAGGCTCCACGTTAGGTTCTTTGATAGATATTATCTCCTGGCAGCCCAAACAGGTCAGCATTTATCATTCCTGGGGTGGAAATGGCGAAACCAAGATTAACAAGTTTACCCCAGGCACACAGCTAAATCCAGGTGCCAAATTCCAGCTGTCCCTGACACCAGTGCTCTTTTCACTCTGCCTCCAAAGCTCAGGAAAGCTGTTTATGCTGAGGCGACTCTGAATTACTCCACACAATTAACCAGACACCTAGCTAAACCCTTAGCACATTAACTTCATTCAACATATATTTAAGGGGAAACTGTGACAACTTCTGTTTGACTCTGTGGGCCATGATGCAGAGAGAACATGACAGAGTTTGTGGTCTAGCGGAGTGGATATAACAAATGCAAACTTATAGCACAGGAACAGAAGCTTCACCCAGCAAATCCTCCAAGGCTGGGAGCAGCCAGCTGCTATGCATTACTGGCTTCCAATACAGGGACTTTTCTTAAACATTTGAGTGCTCCCCCTCCCCCACCCAGGACCTGAGGAAAAAAGGGTATTTGATTGGCAAAGGTGGAGAGAAGCTTGGGAACCCAGACTTAGCTGTTACCTGTAGTCAGTCTGCTTCAGCAAAGAATGGGTCATCGATGACTTTGCCCAATGAGTGGCTCAGTCAGTTAAAGCAATGTGCAAATGAAGCCAGGATAAGAGGCTTAATCCTAGTAGAGCTGCTCAGTCATGTTCTGGCCCCAACTGACCAATGTGGTTAGCAGCCTTGTGCTTATTGTCAAAAGGGGACTAAAGTAGGAAAGTGTAGGTAACCACATAGTAGGCACTCACGTGAGAACATGCTGTTCCAAACCCTTGGCCCCAGACAAGCTGCTTATAGCATGCCTTGCTGACCAAGGACCTACAGTGTCAGCTCTGCACATGGAGACAGTAGTCACTCAACTAGGCACCCTGCCTCATATTTTTATAGTACTCTAATTCCAAGGGTGTGGGTCTCCCCCAAAGAGCTACTTTGATCAGCTGCCTGTGTTCTATGGCTCTAAGCGTGTCTTTCCATTCCCATGAGATGAATACGTCAGTTGACACATCTCAGAAGAGGCCGCCACACCTGTTTGAAGCCTTCTCTTCTACCACTTGAACTGATGGGCCCTCCTCAGCTAAAAATAAATGCTTCTCAAGTTTCTTCAGCCATGATGGGGAGGTAGTTTATAGATGTGTGCCCCACCCCAGGTAACCTTGCTTTTCTGCTTCATATAGGGATTTGGTGATCTTTACTCAAGGTAGCTTCCATTTCCAAAATTTGGAGTACCAGGAATGACAAAGTGACATCTCTGGTGTTGACTAAGTACCCCTCCCTTCCTAGGTCAATTCACATACACAGCATGAGAAACACTGGCACAATCTTGAATAATTAAATGTGTAGGATTTTCTTTTATGGTACACAAATCTATCTCTCCATGAAATTAATCTCATGGATTCTGAAAAAAACACTGTTAAACCCTCTAGAAATTGTTCTACAGCATCCCCCATGGGTCCAGATGTGCATCCATACTCCCAATAAGGATACTGTAAGTGACAGTGGCAATAACTTAGGATTCTTTGGCACCAGAGGCACGGCATAGCGAGATCCCTGTTTTCATGCGTGCAATTGTGTTTGAGGTTTTGTTTTCTTTTGTTTTGGGGGAATCTGAATTCCCTGGTTTACTTCCCACCGAACAATGTCACTATTGAAACACATGGCATCATTAAAGACCATACGCTCTCTCTCCAGACAGTGCACACAAATACTATTTCTGTTTTTTTTTTTTTAAAAAAAAAACTAAACAAAAATCGTAGCTTTGCATATTTCTCATTCAAAGACTGATCCCATTTGAATGATTCCTTTGTCGCAGAATGCTTTTCCCCAAGTGGACCCTAACAGAAGCTAAATTAGATATCATGGCTTACAAAAGATCACGAGGAGTCATCTAGTGAACTAGAAATAGAATCCACAAGCCTTTATTTTGAGTCCTCAAATTTAAAAACAGAAACTTTACTATAGAGAAAGAAAAACTGAAGTGGTCTTAGTAGACTCACTTGCCATTCCTGGAGCAGGGGATCCAAGACAACAAAAGCTAATGGACTGTGAGGCCAGGAGATAAATAAAGCGCAGGAACAGCCCGCCTTCAGAGAGCTCCTGTCCAGTGGGGAGAGGAGAGGGTAGTCACTGTTGAGAAGTATCTATCTAGTGCTCATGCATACCAAGAGGACCCTCAAGAGACGCTAACGCATCTTCACACCCTCCACACAACTGGCACTATGACCTGCATGCCACTCAGAAGCAAGCACTCTCTATCTGAATGGTGGCCATAAGAGAGGCACCAGCACAGTGCTGTGGAGGTTGGCAGAGGACGAAGGACAGCTTTGTGAAGGAGGTGACATTTGAGCTGTGTCTGGAAGATGGGGAGGTTTTCCCCACAGGCAGCATGAGTTGGGGGAGGGAGTGTGCAAGGAAGCATTGAGTTCTAAGGAAGAAGAGTGTGGAGAACACAGTGGGCCAGCATGCTAGAGTACAGGGAGCAAGAAGAGCTATGGCCCAAGCAGGGGGACCCTTGACAGCAAGCTCCCAAATTTCACAGTGGCTGTCACTGAAAGACTGAACAAGTGCGCATAGTGATGCCACCAGGGCAGAGCTTCCTGCCACTTCATGCCACTCTGCCCATTGAGGGCTGCCCTGGCTGTGTCAGGAATGGTGAACTTCTTTTGATTGCCCTGTTTGTATGTGGTTTGGTTTGGAGGTTTTATGTGGTTTTGTTTGTTTTTGGCCTTTCCCTTTTCCTTACAGTTTTTCACAGCATATGGTCCTGATTATGTGCTGGAAATCACGCCAAGCTGCCGGCCAGACCGCAATGAGCCCCACCGAATCCAGCAAATCCTCAACTACATCAAAGGTGAGCGCCACCCTCCAGCCCTGCCCTCCTTATTCCACCCAGTGTGTGGTGGCCTGCCGCTGGGGGCTTCCTCAAATACCATTTGTCTTTTGGCAGCTAATCATTCCACTGACTTGGAAAGGAAGCCTCGTTTTGGCCTGACATCTCATAGCCGGAATTCTACACAAGCCACTCTGGTTGAGATTGTCACTTGGCTGGCTAATGTCACCTTCAGAAGAACAAAAGGTTCAGCTTTAAGGCACTTCCAAAAGAAAATGAGTTATAAAATATTCTGAGAGCCTTTTTCTTTGAAAAGGCCAACAGTAAAACCATCTTAAAGGGTTAGGGTATATGTCTCAGTGGTAGAGCATTTGCCTACCACTCGATCTCCAATGTTGTGAAAAAGCAAAACAGAAAAACTCCTTTTTAAATTGAGGGAAGTTCAAGGGAATTTAAACATGAGGCATTACGATATGGAAAGGATTCCTCCCCAAACACTCTTGAAGCATGGTCCAAGAGAGAGGCTTGCAGGTCTATGGGGGTCTGGTGAGCCATCAGGGAGTTGGATGTTCTTGGAGGGGCTCCAGCCTTGCTCTTAGAACCTAAGAGCAGAGCTACTGCTCTCTACCCCGCCCCCAAGTTATTTTGTCCTGAGGATAGAGAGGAATAGTAGTTATGGCTATATAGTCCACTAGATTATTGGGAGGGTCTTTGCTCTTAGCTTTCCATTAGAACCCCCCCCCAAAAAAAACCTCTCAGCTTCTCCCCTCTTTTTAAAAGACTTATCTATCATTTCGGTGTTTAAAACAATTATTTTCCTGGTGTGTGTGGGGGGGGGTCTTGTGTGGGTGTGTCTGTGTACATGCACTTGGATCCTATTTGCAGAGTTCTGAGGCCAAAGAAAGATATCATATTGCCTGCCCCAAAGAGTGAAATTCTCTTGTTAATTCATAAAATGACACAGAGAGTGCCGATACCTCCTTTTGACTCCTTCCCTGGAGTACAATCCTGGGTGAAAAGAGGCCTGCTCAAAGCTGGGGTTCATCTAAGGGGACATGCAGTGTTCTAAGGGTCTTTGCTAAAAGTTATGCTCAGTAGCAGAGCGAGCTCGATGAGCACAGAAGGACCATGCTTCTGGGGCTCCTTTGACCTGAGATCTTCTGTGCTAATGAGCCTCAGAGTTCACAGTTCTACTCACAGCTCATTGCCCCCTGTAAGGTCCTGTAACCCAAAGCCTCTTCTGCCCCTCAAGTTTCAAATCACCTTCCTCTGATCTCCTAGTGGCTTCCCACTCTACAAGTCCTCACTTTCTAACAAGTCTTTCTCCCATCTCAAGTCTTTAAGACCTTCATAATCCTTCTGTTGCTGGCCCTTCTCGCTGTGCTACAATCTGAACAAACACTGGAGATTTGCACCCTTCCCCCAGCTTCCCTCCACTCCTTTCTGCTCTAAAACACAGTCCCTGTTTTCCTTGAGATTGAGTCTAAACCAGTTTCACTGGTTCATGCTTATCACTCCTTCTCCTACCTTGCCATTTTCCCTCCCGGGCTCTAAATTCTGGTGGCGCCCAAAGCACTAAAACCAGACAGCAGACACACACCTCTGCAGTACCCTGCTCATGCCTCATGTGTGCACATGCGTGGATGCCCTTGGCCCTCTGCACACATTCCCAGGCCCATCACTCCGGACAGTTGGCGCCATTTGCTCTTGGGGAAATGTAATGGCGAAGAGGGGAAGCAGGGAGGTGACGCAGAGAGATGAGCTAGAAGAGAAACCTGAGGAAGGAGCAAGCAAGGGCGACTCAAGGTAAAAGGCAGTGCTGAAGGTTAGTTACAACAAAAGGAGGACACCCCAGAGGACATGGCAGTCAAAGTTTTTGAAGTGTATCAGCAGATAGAGGCACTATTCGGATAGTAACACAATGAATTTGAGCAGGGAGAAAACATATGAGCCAGGAGAACTGGATTCTCGAAAAGAGACTTCTGCAAAGCAAAATGAGATGAGGCTTAACAGCATTTCTTCTAAAAGAGAATTAGAGATGGTAGTTGACACAAAGTTCAGTATGAGTCACCGGGTCAAGGTGGCCTCCAGAGATGCTAATGCAGTATCGACCTCACTTTAAAAGGGCTCTAGACAAACAGGAACATGTTGCAGGAGGTCAGCCAGTCTGGGGAAAGCACTGGAGCCCAAGCTCCAAGAGGTCTGCTTAGAAGAGCTGGGGCTTTCTGGAGAAGAGAAAACTCAGGCTGGGGTGGGGAGAAGGGAGGGAGGCCATGAGCTGTGCCTCATTTCTCTGGGAGGCTGTCAGAGAGCAGGTGAACAGGGTCTATATGTAGCTATAGGGCACAGGGGTGGACTCTTGGATAGAGTCATAAAAGGACTGATGTCTCCTCACTAGAAGGAGTTTATAACAATTTGAGCTATCTGAAGTGGAACAGGGTGGCCAGCAGACAATGAGGACTGTCACTAGAGTCAGAAGGTGAGGAGCAGAAGGTCACTTGATTAGAAGAGCTCCTGCCTGGGGAGAGGATTCCTCCCAACTCTGAGATTCCAGACATTATACACAGCAGGGAGAGCACAGGGAGAATGAGAAGGATCTGGTGAGAGCTTAGGTTGGCTGATGAGTCACCCACCTCGTGTTGGGTGGGGACGCACTGCTGAGTAAAGGAAAGAACTGATATGGAGACAAAGGGAAGCGAAGTCAATAAGAATAGGTGACAAGGAGCCAGGAGGGTGGGCGGCAAGGACAGTTAGAGACTAGGAGAAATGTTCGGATTCTCCATTAACTGCCTCTTTTACAGAGTCTTTGTGCCCCTAGCTAAGCAAATTAAACAAAGCACCTGAGTCTGGATTTGAAAAAAGAAAACTCAGATCAGCCTAGAAGAATTGAGGCTAGAAAGAAGTCCAAACGCTGCTCAAAATGGCCAAGCTAACCTGTTATACCGATACTGTGCCCCTCAGCCTAGTGACGCAGGCTGCCATCAGATAGTGTGTTGCCATGACAATGGTCAGTGTGGAAAGGCTTTTTGAGGTTTCTGTATTCTGAAAGATGTCCTTAACCAGTCTTCAAGACTGTCATTTGCTCTTGTATATAAAAACCTCGGTGACACTGGCTGCTCCACACCATGCGTGCCCATACTATCAAAACCCAGAGCAAGGCGGGTCACAGCTTGTTTAGGGAAGGTGAGGTGGCGTGGGGAGGAGCGATGGACTCAGCCCCTGGAGGGAGTTCATCCCCACTGTGTCTATCCAGTTGAATTTGTTCAGCCTTGGGGTTTTGGGGGTTTTGTTTCTGTTTTAGGTTTTGTTTTTCTGCTGTTGTTATTGTTTGTTTATTTCTGTTTTCTCACTAAACCCCTTAGAAACATAAAACAATGAAATTTTAGCCTATTGGAAATGAAACCCCAGAAGACTTGTCTTATAAAGATGCATGTGCATGCCCCCAGGACAACTAAAGGCAGAGGCAAATGTAAATTGCACCTAACCCATCTTTTCTGTCCTTCAGTCTTTTTTAAAAAAAAGAGACAAAATTTAAAACACGGAGAGTCAGGTGGAGAAATGTTCAAGTCCCAGCACCCACATGGCAACTCGCAACTGTCTGTAACTCCTGTTCCAGAGGATCTAATGGCCTCACACAGACATATATATATACAGGCAGGCAAAGCGCCCATGCATATAAAACAGAAAACAAAAACAACCCACAAAGACTTAACTAAAGCTACTCCCTTTAGACACAGATAAGGTCCGTTTTCTTTTTCACAAACTGTCCTTCTTGTCCCAGTAAGCTACCCTAAGTGTACACTTCATTGCCCCCAAGAAAGTCCACATTTCAGAGTGCATGACTGAACACAGCTCATGACTACGAATGTGAAGTCATCCCTGCCCCATCTCCACATGCTTGGAGTTGTTTGCCTTTCCTCTGGTTAACATACTCCAGAGGAATTAGCTCATAGTGAACCTTCCAGACTTGGAACAGTGTTGATGTGATCAATCCCCATAGGGGCCCAGCTAGCTCTGCATAGGGAAATGGGGTAGAGGTAGGAGGCTTGCTGCTCGCAGTACCTATGGCATTTAAAGCAAGTAGGGGTCACCTGGGGCTCCGAGCTTCATGTTTCAACCAGACCTAACCCTCTGAAAAGAGGGCAGGGTGCACTATGCGGTTGTGACTGTGGTAGAATTAACACTGGAGATTTCAACACATGTTTAAGGGTTCCTAGAACTATACTCCAAACTTGTCTTGAGATACAGAAAGACCATAGGATCAAGAGAAAAGGAGAAAGAAGGGGAAAGGAAGAGGGTGCAAGAGGGAAGAAAGAGGCCCTGGGGGGGGGGTATACCTGCCTTTCCAGTCCTTGCTAAAGAAAGCTGACTGTGTAGCAGCCTGTACCAGGCAGGCTAAGGAGGAACCAACAGACTGCTGTTATCATGGGGACAGAAAGCACTGGTGAAAAAAGAATAGCTACTATGTCTCTTCTAGACAAAGAAACTAGGGCTCAGAAAGAATAAGTGACCTAACCAAAGTCCTCTTCCTTCATTCAGCAAGTACTTACTAACCACTTCCAGTGTGGTTCACAGCATGCTGTGAGGGGTAGCGCAGACATTTGAACCCAGGTCTGTCTCGGTGGGAACTTTACAGTCAGGCTCTTTGGCCTTTTTGGTTCCCCGCCTCTCCTTGGCAGCAAGCATTCATTGCCTGTCAAATCTACTCACCATTTCTATGTGCTTTATCCAACAGCCCGGCCCCCAGTAAGCCCATCTTACCCCCACACTGCACACTCTGCTCCTTCCATGTAGCTGATCCACAGCACCTGAAATCCTGGAAATCCCTGGAAACAAGAGGAAAATGTCCATGAGCAACTCCTCAAGTTCTGGCCCCGAGCCATGCCTGTTAGTGCTCCCGTCAGCTCCCACCCAGCTGAAACCTGGAGCTTTGAACTCCTCCATTCCGAGCTAAGGCGAGAACAAGGGAACGAGGGGCTAGCTCCATAGCTCCTGCTACCTCCAGTGTGCTATGGCCACCAGCTCCAGCCTGCTGTTTACAGTTCCACAGCCCCATGCTGAGACCCTTTGCACATCTGCTGCTAATATTCTTGCGGGAACTATTGTGTGGGGGATGGGGAAAGAAGCATACAAAACACACACACACACACACACACACACACACACACACACACAACTGCAGCCTGAAGTCTGAAGGCAGTATCATTCTATAGGTTGGTAGTGGGGCTCAGACCTCAAGGGCTGCTGGAGCCCTAAGCTCAAAACAATTCTGCCTGAAGAGACACTACCCCACAGAATTGAGCCCCCCACACACACACACACCCTCTTACTGTCTGAGAAGCATGAAAAGGGGTTAGGAAGCAGGGTTGACCCCAAGGACAAACCAACCATTTGCTTTCCGATTTCTTGGAAGGACTTTGGAGCAGGATTGTGGTGAAAATCCTGAACTAGTTTGCTTGGCTTTAAGTAAAGATCTCTATGACGTCTCTCCCTTATCTCCCCTTCCTGTCCTCTGCCCTCTCCGCGTCCCTCCCCCACCCCCCAGCAAACCCCAGGAGCCGGCCACCTGCTTGCACTTTCCCACTGCTCAGACTCCAGTCTTTGCTTCACTAAAAAGCATAAGGAGTGGAAAGGTTTATTGCGGTTATTGTTGCCAAATAAGTTACAAAAATGGCACGCTACGATTTTTACAAATTCTAAAAAAAAAAAAAAAAAAAAAAAAAAAAAAAAAACCATTTGGGGGCTATTCCCCTAAAGTTGTGATAAATTGGTAGCTTAAATTTAATATACCATGAGATGAAGGCCATTGACAGATCACTTATGAAAACTGGAATGTTCTACCTAAAACTAACTGCAAGTGTACCACACAGTCACTGTGCTCGGGCCTTCACATAAACGATCTCATGTATGTCCGTATGCGGTAGGAGACTGGTAACCACAGACACAGTGCACCGCACTTAGAGTCACATGACACCAAATAGTGAACTCCAGATTTGAATCCAGGCCTGGTAGCTAGCCTCTACGTGGTAGCACTGCCTTGTGTGTGCCTACCAATCACCTCTCACCTGTTTTTACCCCATCACTCTTTGTATTCCATTCCTACCCTTCATAGGCTCCCAAAAATGCATTCTGAATCAGTTACATTTTAAGAGGTATGGTCCCGTCTTCTTGTTAAATATCAACTCACTCAAGTTGTTTTTGAACCTCCAATGTGTTTGTGGTCATGAGCACTAAGAGTGGCTGAAAACATGACCTCTGCCTCTAGGGAATAATTGAAGTGAGCCCCCGTGGATGGAGGGGAATGTCACAGGGGCTGACACTGCACAGAAGCCTCCCCCCTCCCCCTCCTCTCCCCCCTCCCCCTCCCCCCTCCTCCCGGAGAGTAAAGCTTGAGGGAGATTACTTTCCAAAGGCTGGAGGATCTGAAAGAGCAGAGTACAGATGTGACAGTCAGCAAGGGACTCTCGGAAGCATAGGGACAAAGCTGGCTGACTGGGCTGAATTTCAAGTTGAACAGTCCAGATCACATACAAAAAAAAAAAAAAAAAAAAAAAAGTGGAAGCCATTCTCAGTTCTACAATGAGGAATGACATGATAGAGTGGTGCTTGGGATGGATCATGACAGTGTAGTCTGGATGAATCTGGACTAGAGCTGAGAAAGAAATAGTGTGTAAAGAGTGTCACCAGGCCTTGCGGGTAGGTCATTTATAGAGAATCGAGGAAGCTACCAGTGGAGGGGCCTAGCTTTACACACCCATGCTTAAAATACCTTATTCTGTTCATGTCACATTCTGTTTTGATATACTGAATTTGAGACATAATGGTAACTCCATCTAGTATTTTTATATAAAAAAATTTGTTGCAGCCAACTACAAAGATTTTTGGAAATACTTGGGTGAGACAAGTATTATATGTTAAGTTAAAAAAAACACAAAATGGTTTAATGCCATCAACTCTCAATTTTATAAATGTATATATATATATATATATATATATATATGTGTGTGTGTGTGTGAATATGTGGCTATGCACAGAAAAACATTCAAAAGAAATGATAGCAGTAGTTATAATCAGTGATAATGGTTGTTTAAGGCAGTGTTTCACTGCATAGCCCTGGCTGACCTCAAACTCATGATCCTCCTGCCTCAGCCTCTCCAATGCTAGAATTGCAGGCAAGTGCCACCATATCCATCTATCTCCAATGATACTTTGCCAAAGTACTTTAACAGTTGTCATCAGATTAAAAATATGAGTAGTTTTTCTTTCCTCTTTATTTTTTTAAGTTTCTAGCATGAATATATATTGCTTCACAGTCAGAAAAAAACTAATGTATGTTTTTTGTTTAAAGAAAAAGACAGTAAGAACTAGTGATGTAACTCAATAGTAGAGCAGTTATAGAGCCTAGCCAAAAGGCCTAAGCTTTAATCCTTAGTTTTAAATCTTATTTTACAATTATACATTATAAAATATGGCCACCAGACCTACAGACCATTTCAAAAATGGATTTGGAATGAGAATTTTAAAAGTTTCAAGTGCCATTTCCTCTAGATACCTTAGCAATACTAGGATATTCCATTTATCTTGAAATTTAGATGATGCTTTGTTGAAAATATAAACCCTCTTTTGTCCTGCAAAAGGGCAGAAAGTCCAAATGTTTCCTTTTCCAAATGCCCATCCTTTCTAAGGTAACTCTTTCAGTCTCTCTAGGTTTTTTCTTCTGCTCCACTGATCTTTAAATCTGTTCATTCCTTCATGGTCATTAGTACCATGGCTATATAATAAATCCTAGAATGAGAATGATTCCTCATAGTTTACTTTTTTCAAAATCACTTTAGGTAAAGGCTGCTGTAATCCCAGCACTCACGAGGCTGAGGCAGGAGTATTGACAATACAGTGCCAGCATGTGCTACAGAGTAAGACCCTGTCTCAAAAAAGAGGTTAGTTAGGGCTACTCAAGTGTTTCAAGTAGGTTAAGATTCTTGCTACTAAGCCTGATGACCTGAGTTCAATCCCTGTGATCCATGTGGTCTCATGGTACAAAGGGAGGACCCATTCTTCAAGTAATTCTCTGACCTAAATGCACACAAACATACACATGAATACACATACTAGATAAATACATGTAAAACAAAATTAAGCTGAACAGCTTCTTTGTCTTTCCATATGAACTTTAGAATAGCCTTGTCTAGTACTATAAAGTAATTTTGATCTAATTTAGAAAGGACTTATGTTAAGCCTATACTTCTTTTGGATATAATTGATATCTTTACTATGCTGAGTCTTCCAGCCTATAAATATAGCAATATTCAACTTTTGGATTTAAATACTATTGTTGTTGACGTTGTTGTTAATTTTACTAGGGCTTTATGTGTGCTAGAGCAACCACTATACCCCTGAGCTACATCTTCAGCCATTTTCACTTTTATTTTGAGACAGAATCTTGCTAGGTTGTCCAAGAAGGTCTTGAGCTTCAATCCCCCTACCTCAGTCTCCCACATACCTGAGCTTCAATACCCCTGCCTCAGTTTCCCACAAAGCTGGGATTACAGGCCTAAGCTATGATACACAGCTAGATTTTTACTTTCTTCATTAACATATTTAACATGTAACAAAAATATCAATCTACAAAGATACAACAATCCAAAAAATGTGTATGCCTCACACATCAGTGTCTTGAAATACATAAAGAAAAGGAAATAGAAGATCTGTCATTAAGGCTGGGAAGGTAGCCAGGCAGTGGTGGTGGTGGCGGTGGTGGTGATGGTGGCGCACACCTTTAATCCCAGTACTTGGGAGGCAGAGGCAGGCGGATTTCTGAGTTCGAGGCCAGCCTCGTCTACAGAGTGAGTTCCAGGACAGCCAGGAACTCACAGTCAGGGCTACACAGATAAACAGTCTCAAAAACAAACAAACAAACAAACAAACAAACAAACAAAAAAGGCTGGGAAGATAGCCCAGCAGCCGAGTGCTTGCCTAGCCCATGTAAGGTCTTGGTTCAAGCCACATTTCAGAAAAGAAAAGAAAAGCCGGGCAGTGGTGGCACACGCCTGTAATCCCAGCACTTGGGAGGCAGAGGCAGGCGGATTTCTGAGTTCGAGGCCAGCCTGGTCTACAGAGTGAGTTCCAGGACAGCCAGGGCTACACAGAGAAACCCTGTCTCGAAAAAACCAAAATCCAAAAAAATAAATAAATAAAAATAAAAAAAAAGAAAATCCATGATCAGAGTTAAGAGACTTCAGCATTCCCTTCTCATCAACCAGTTAGCAGACAGAAAAGAGCCAGGGTATACAAGAACTCAACAGCACTATCCATTAATAGGCTCAAACTGACATTTATAGGTTATTCCAAGCAACAATACATGTTTTTTAAGTACTAAAGGAACATATACCAAGATAGGAACATATACCGATCCATAAAACTAATCTCAAAGAATTGAAAATAACTGAGATTATACAGAATGTCTTTTCTAATCATAATAGCATCAACGTAGAAATACAAACCTCTTGCAAAAGAAAACTCAAGACCCAGATAGCTTCACTACAGAATTCTAATTCTACTGAAATAATTAGCACCAATTCTATATTATCTCTTACATAAAATAGAATACAAAATGTTTGTTGTTGCCACTGATGTTGTGCTCTTTAAGGAAAGTGTTCTCTGTCTCTCTCATACACACACACATAGACAGAGTCTTGTGTACATGGTCATGTGTGTGACTATAGGCACATGTGCAGCAGCATACATATGGAGATCAGGAGACACCTTGAGTGGTCCTAGCCTTCCTTCTTGTTTGAGAGAGGGTCCCTGGTGTTCACGGCCACCTATGCCAGTCTATCTGGCCTTTGAGTTTCCAGGGATTGTGTCTCTGTTTCCCATCTCACAGTAGGGGGTCGAGATTACAGGTGTATACTGTGCAGATTCCAGGAATCTGAATTGGAGTTCTCATAAGTTGTAAGTGCTTTTCTACACTGAGCCTTCTCTCTAGTCCAAAACAGGTTCTTACCATGTAGTCTTGGCTGCCCTAGAACTCTTCCATTTAGATTGACCTGGAATTTGTGGTAATCATAATGCTTCTCATGAGCATTTAGATTACAGGCATTATTACCACTGTATCTCCCTGCCTCAACTTGACAGGAGAAAATGTTTAAAAAAGAGAACAAAAACAAACAAAACTTGCATCTACAAAAAAAATGTACTGCTATGTGATACTGAATGATGAAATAAGATGCTTTCCCTTCTAAGTTCTAGAGCAAGATAAGGATGCCTAATCTTGCCACTCTTATTCAAGATAGTACTGGGATTCCTAGCCAATGCAATAAGGCAAGAAAAGGAAATTAAAAATAGAGAGATCAGAAAGAGAAAAACATTGCCTCTATTTTGTTATGAATGATTTTTATGCTAAAAACTAAAGGAATTTATGTTAAAAAAATAGCTAGAACTAAAAAATTAGTTCAAGAGCTAGGAATAAAACCCCATGGCAGAGCACCTGTCCAGCACACATGAAGCTTAGTTGCAATAACAAGTACTACCATGGAAATTAACAGAAAAAATGTTCAACAAGGTTATTAAAAACACTTAAAATCAATTATATTCTCTGTAGTAACATGTGGAAACAAAATTAAGTTAAAAAATATAACTCCAATCAGTCACTTGAATCAGAAAAAAAATAAAGAAGAAAATCTGAGCCAACCATGGTGGCTCACCCTTGTAAGCCCAGATATTGAAGCAGGATTCCCAGTTTGAGGCTTGCCTATGTAGCTTAGTGAAGCTCTCAGTATTAAAAAAAAAAAAAAAAAGGCAGGGAGTGGAGGATGGGCATCAAGATGGCTTTGCCACCAAGCCTGATAATTTGAGTTCAATTCCCCAGGTTGTTGGCTCCCAAAAGTTGTCCTCTGGCTTATACAACATTCTCTCTCTCTCTCTCTTTCTCTCTCTCTCTCTCTCTCTCTCTTTCTCTCTCTCTCTCTCTCTCTCTCTCTCTCTCTCACACACACACACACACACACACACACACACACACACAATGTATAAGCAAGTGTTAAAATGTCAAAAGAAGCAAAAGAAAACCTAAAAATGAAAAGGAGGCCATTAATTATTTTATATGGCACTAAAGGCTGAAGCTAAGGCTTCATGTTCTGCAATTGGTCTACCGCTGAGTGAGATATAGCTCCAGACTTTCTTTTCACTTTTTTTAAAAATAGGATCTGTATTAGAGTTCCCTGAAGGAACAGAACTTATAGAATGACTATATATGCATAATTATATAATATGCATTATATAAATATATATAAACTAATGTATATACCCATATTATGTCTATAGTGCAGGGATTATTAGAATGGCTTAAAGGCTATGGTCCAACTAGTGCAACAATGGCTGTCTACCAATGGAAAGTCAAACAGTCTAACCGTTCAGTCCAAGTAGGCAATGAGAGAGCAAGCTTCTGTCTTCTATATCATTTATATAGGCTGCCAGCAGAAGGTGTGGTCCAGATTAATGGTGGATCTTCTTATCTCAAAATACCTGGATTAAAGGTGTATCTTCTCACCTCAAAAGATCCACATTTAAAAAAAAAAGATCCACATTAGAAGGGGGTCTTCCCATTTCAAAAGATGTAATTCAAAAAAAAAAAAAACATTCCTAACAGGTGTGTTCAGTCATTTGACTTTTAGTTAATTCCAGGTATAGTCAAGTCAGTAACCAAGAATAACCATCACAGGGTCATGTTAAATTGCCCAAGCTAATCTTGAACTTCCTATGTAGCCCTAGCAGGCCTTGATTTTACAGTGCCTGCCTCAATCTGCACCAGTGCTAGGATTACAGCCCTGTGCTACCAAGGCATAGCTTCTACTGAAATATGTTTAGGTCTAGTTCCCTAAAAATAAAACACCTGGGCTCCATAGTTGGGCAGCATTGGTAATTTAAGAACAAAAGGGAAGCACCTCATTGCTGCTTAGCAGGAGTACAAACTCATGCTCCCATTAGACCTCCATTGGTAGTACACCTTGGCAGGGATGGAAGTGGCACACTTTTTTAGACAGTGCCTCCCTGTGTAGCCCAGGCTGGCCTCTGCCTCTTCTGTTCTTGGGATTACAGACATACCTGCACCACCACATTTAACTTTATAGTAGGTCTTTTTTTTTACTGTTCCCCATAGGACCTCTACTGATGTAGCAGTAGGTGGGTCTACTTGGTATTCAATAGAAGTAAAAGAGGAGCAGGATATTATTATGCTAATTTTCTATTTCAACCTTTCATTTATCAGTAAATATATATTAGGTGTTAATCTGTGCCAAAAGCTGCCCTAGGCACTAGAGATATGGGCTAGGAAAAATAAAGACTTTGCCCATCATAGAACTTGTAGTTTACTGAAACAGATATGCTATGAACAAATAAACAAATACTTAGTGCTGATTACTGATTCATTCAAAGGAGCACCATTTTAGACAGTAGTCAGTAAAAGTCTTTCTAAGGAAATAATGTTTGAGAATCTGCGAGTTTTAATAAAGTGAATGAAGTTTTACAAGAGCCAGGTAAAGACTATTCTAGATGAAAGACAAAGCATGGTTAAAGACCCATGGAAGAAATGGTGTTAATGTATCAATTGTGTATGTTTTAATGTGTACTAGAAGTACAGATAGATGAGTGCTGGGCAGTGGTGGCGCATGCCTGTAATCCCAGCACTTGGGAGGCAGAGGCAGGCGGATTTCTGAGTTCGAGGGCCAGCCTGGTCTACAGAGTGAGTTCCAGGACAGCCAGGACCACACAGAGAAACCCTGTCTCAAAAAAACCAAATCCAAAAAAACAAACAACAACAACAACAACAACAAACAAAAAGAAGTACAGATGCCACATGAAACTTTCAAGAAAAAACTTTTATTATGTTTCATTTAATTGTGCACACACACACACACACACACACACACACACACACACACGTATCAGTGCATGTATGGAGTTCCAAGGACAACTTTAGGGAATCAGTTCTCTCTTCCCATCATTATAGGTCCTAGAGATCAAAATCAGGTTGTCTTGCTGAGCCATCTCACCAGCTTCAAACTTTTGAATTTCACAAATATTGTTGTTTATGATGAAACTGTTTAAAAATAAGTTTACATAAGAAAGGTTTCTGTGGGTAAATATGGTAAAACTCTTAAAAGTATTGAAGCTTTTTGGATGCACAACTGAAGTATTTATTAGTTCCCTTTAATAGGCGACGACACCAAGGCTTTCAGGGGTTAATCGCTTTGTACAAGGCCACATAAGGGGAAAGTGGGGGGGGGCAGGGGTTGGGATTCCACCTGGGAAGGTGAAGATTGTATTCAAACTTAGAAGAGAAAATACACATCTTTTTTTCTTCTGCCTGGCGAAGCTGATTATTGCACAAAACAAATGAAAATTTTTTCAAGAGCAGCCAGCAGCCCCAATATGTTTAAACATTCTCTGTTTGTTTTCCTCACCATGCCTAAAGCAATGGTACCTCACTCATCTTCCTTCGGCTCTTAGTGTGAAAATGAATGAGGGCAAGAGGAAGGTAGGCAATTATTAGGGAAAATAAGGTAAGCCTCTCAGGGTTCTGGAATGTCTAAACTGCTCAGGACAGTTTGGGCTACACAGAGGCTCTTTAACCATCTGAGGTTGGGAGCTGTGTAGAGTCCAGCAGCAGCACTGAGGGTCTTTGATTGCAAAGGAAGCAGGCCACTAACACACACACACACACACACACACACACACACACACACACCCCTCCACTTTACCTGGATGGTGACATTCCCAGACCAGTCACCAAAATGTCCCAACCTTTTGAGAAAGGAAAGGATCTTCATGGCCCCTCGCTTGCCCACATCCTTCTGCCCCTTTGCAGCTCCAAACATTATTTTGGAGGGGGGATTTCATAAAGATTTCTAAATTGAGTTAGAATTTCAAGTCTATTGTGACATGCAAATTAGTCCTGCTTGCCTGTTGGCAGCAAAGCCGCTGAAGTGCCTAGAGACGGGCCATAAAATGAAAACATCAAAGTGATTAAATGTGCCCGAAGAGCATAATTGAGTGCATGAATAAGAGAAAATAAAACAAATTGATTTTCTCCAGTGCCAGAAAAACAGAATAATTGAGAACAAAATAATAGACTTTGAAGTAATCAAAGTGAGGAATGCACCATAGTGACACAGAAACAGCCAGTTGTGGGAGAGATTTATTGTGTTTCTGTTATCATTTTTACAACTTTAATTTCATTAGCTAATAAATACAAATCAATTGAAAAATCAGTCAACCAGAGAGGAAGCCGTCCCAAGCCGAGGTTTTTATTCGCACCTCTAAAACAGACTAAGGTGGTGATCCTTAACCCACTCTCTCACATGTGTGCGCATGCCCACACGTGAGCACATGCCACCACAGCTACACAATACACACTCACACGCATGCGCACGTGCGCATGCACACACACACACACACACACACACACACACACACAAACTGCAAGCATAACAAGTTCTAAAAAGCCTCATTTGGAGATGGTGACCAGCAGCTGCGTAATCTGCTGGTCACTTGTCACGTACAGTTTACTGATTCAGCCATCAAAGTGGTAACTTTTATACTCCACTAAGATCATCATCAGAAAAAAAAATTGCTTGAGTATAAGCATCCTGGTTAACAAAGATGACATTTTCATGACACTGACCACATCTGTGAGCTTGCCCTGGATCCTGTAACTTCATCATTTGATGGTGACAGTGGTGGTGGCCGCTATGGCCACAACAGCAGGGAACTCCTGCCACTCTTGTAGCACTGCTGAGAGTATGTGGCTTGCTCCATTCCTCCCTTCCCCCCCCAAAAAAAAATAGTGACACTGAAATATAATCTAAAATTGAGAGGACCAGCCGGGCGGTGGTGGCGCAAGCCTTTAATCCCAGCACTTGGGAGGTAGAGGCAGGCAGATCCCTGTGAGTCCAAGGCCAGCCTGGTCTACAGAGTGAGTCCCAGAACAGCCAAGACTATACAGAGAAACCCTGTCTCGAAAAAAAAATTTGAGAGGAGCAGGCAAGACTATGCTGCCCGTTTGACATCCAGTTTGGTGTCTATGGTGCTAGGCAAGAGCCAGGCGGGACTGGAGGTAGACTTCTCATGTTGAGCCTGACAGTGGAGCATCAGGGACAGCAAGCCATGCTGGGACCAGGTGCTGGAAGATCACAGAGTAAACATGAGACTGCTTGGAAACTATTTTTATGGCTCCTCCAAGAAAAGAATCCCTCCACCCCACTCCTCAGCTGTTCCTAGCTCAGTGTGGCCCTTCCCTTCAAGGTCCTCAGCACCGGCTGATGGGACATGAGTTGAGGATTTTCCTTTATCGGCCTTTGAGCCACTCTGGCAGTAAGTGGGACTTCCAGATGTTCATGACACACCCTATCTTCAGGGCTCCACAGTTGTGACCATGCCTTTGGCTGTAGTAAAGGTGTCGGGACCGCTGGGACTGTGAAGCAGGCTGTACAAAGGAGCTGGCAATGCTGAGACTGGCACTACTTGCTGGCTCCTTGGGATGGCATGGATAAGAGACTGCGTCTGCCAGACCGTTTTGTCCCCTTGAATCCATCTTCTAGGAAGCACCAAGATGGTGAAGGCAGTCTCAGACCTTCTAGTGACATGCAAGGCCCAACTGAAATATGCCTTGAGAGGAGTAGTAGATATTGATATTTTGTACAAAACAACAAGAGTTTGTCTCTAGTTCAAGCTGAAGTTCTCAGCTTCCATTTCCCACTAGTGTTTGGGTGGAGCAAATCATTTTGAAACTCTAAAGCATTATACAGATGTAAAACTGAATTATCCTCCCTGCCTCTGTTATTCCCATTATCCTTGGTTTCCCAGCACAGAATTTTTGTCTGAAAAAGCAATGTGGAGCAGGAACATTGACAAAAAGAACCTGAGAGCTGTGACTCCCAAATGCCTGGAGGTGATCACCCAGCCCAAAAGATCGCCAACCGCTACGCCGCCAGCTCCACTGGCTGCCGGGCAGGCACACAGCCCACTCCTGTGATGTCACCTCTATGCTTACTTATGCCTATCCCTCCACAAGGAGCCAGCAGATTTAGGCATGGGGGGGGAGAAAAATGAATCATAGGCTATTTTAGAAATTGCTTCGATTCCATTTGAGCCTGCAGCGGTGCCTTGCAAGCTGAGCAGAGCACCCTAAGTCACAGGGCACCCTAAGTCACAGGGCACCCTAAGTCACAGGGCACCCTAAGTCACAGGGCACCCTAAGTCACAGGGTAATGTGTTTTAAGTGCTGATAGCCTGGAAGTGCCAGAAACCTGGTGGGACTGACTAATCCACAACCCCAGGTTCTAATTCAGGTGAGAGGAAGATAAATGTTAATTGGTGGCTCTTCAGAATTGTCATTGAAAGGCTTTTTGAAGACAGAAAAGATTGACATTCTGAAGCAAGCAATACAGTTGGCAATTGCCAACTAAAAATTTAATCAGCCATCTATGTCAGCAACATGCCCAGGGCTGGAGAGAATTCCTTTGGACTGAGCCAGGTGTGGTGGCTCTCATCCCAGCACTCAGGAAGCTGAGACAAGAAGATTACGCGAATTCAAGGCCAGTCTCAATACTCTGTAGTCCAGGGCATCTTGGGCTCAGAGAGATGGTGTATCAGAAGAGGGCTGGAGAGATGACAGCAATAATAAATAATTTTCTTTTAATTTTTTTTAAAAAGAACTGCTGGACTGCCATTGCCCCCAGTTAAAAGGGGACCCTCACAGCTTTCAGCTATTAGAACGATCATTCTATATCATACAAGTTCCCTCTCATCCCTAAAATCCCAGCTACCTCAGTCCTACCTGCCCCTCATCCTGACTTCTGGCCACAAAAGCCTTGTGGCTGTTTTTATATTTAGTACCATACACCTGATGCCTGCAACCTTTTCCCCTTCAAGATGTCACGTGCTATGAGGCTTTCTGTGCCCTTTCTGCCCTTAGCACTATACCTACAGGTATTGGGTAGCCCAGCTGTGTGGATGTCCTACCCACATGTGTTGTCTTACACACGTCTTCCTCGCTGCACCAGAGGTTCTAAAAGGCAAGAAATATGCCTTGTTCTTCTTTCTATGACCCTGAAACTGAGCACAGAGCAGCGGACCCCAGCGGCCTGAGGGAGCTGTGGGTAAGGCTAGGAGATTCCCAATGGCTGCACAACAGCCTAGATAGCAACTGCCCAGGACGCATCTGTCTGATTTCTCCCAGGTGCCTTGTGCTCCTCTATAGGGGGAATGAGCACCAAGATGTTTTTTGTCATCGTCTTTTAATATATGTCCAAGATGTAATACGTACAGCAAGTCTGTTTCTGTTTTTACTTTTGTTGCCCCTTAGAATAGATAACACCAAAGTAGCTATTAAAGTTTTAAAAGTGAATGGAAATACAGAAAAATACTAGATGGCTATTGGTAGAGAGGTTAAGTGGAGCGCTGGATGTGGTGGTGCCCGCAGGGCGTCCCAGCACAGGGTTGGGGGGAGGGGGCAACACACGACCACAGCAGTTTGACCCTGCCTCAAAGTGAAAGAGGTGTTAGATAGATAGAGCAGCATTCTTGAGGGACTGCTCATCTGGCAGCAGTTGGAGAAACAATCCTAAATTCACTTTCCTATTTCTCTGAGGAACCATTGAATGTCCAGGGCTTCCAGGGTCACTCTGGCATTCCTCCAACCTGCTATGATACTGTCTTCAGAACTCATTCATTGCGGGAAGGAGCAGAAAAGGGCAATGAGTGTGAATACAATCCCAGTACATTACATTCATATGTGAGTGTGTCACAATGAAGCTGGGGGCAACAGTGCACACCTATAGTGCCAGCACCGGGAGGCAGAAACAGGCGGATCTTTGGGACTCTAGGGCCAGCCTGATCTACATAGTTCCATGGCTACAAAGTAAAAAGTTCCTGCCCCAGCCCCCAAAAAAGTGTCACAATGAAACTCATTCTTTTGTACAGTTAATATGTACTAATTTAAAGGGGGAAGACTAAAATCTTATTGGCCATCCAGGCCAAAGTCCTGATTCTCCATTTCTTGGCATGCGTTAGCTTGCCTCAAGGAATGGGCCAAGTTTCCACTCCTGGGTTGAGCAAGTAAGTACTCAGTCAGAGGCAGGTATTGGTTCCTTTAGTGACTGGATCTTGAGCCCCTGTTGTGTGCCAGGCTCTGTGAAGTATGCTGATGACCGAACAGTAAGAATGATGGCCATGGCCCGTGAGGAGACAGGATAGCAGGAAGTAAAGAAGCCCAGATGCTTCTAGTGTGCTGAGTGCTTCAATGAAAGTACAAAAGGACCATAGGGCAAAAAAGTGTCCGGTGCCTATTTAACTCGGCCACTCCTAAGGCCTCTCAGAGGTACTTTTGGTTTGAAGCCTGTAGACTCAAGGTGACAGAAGTGATGAAACAAGTCAAAAATTAGACTATCCAAGGACAGAGTCATCCAGGGAAGAATGAGTGTCAAATCTGTAGGAAGGAAACACCTAACAAGGGGAAAGAGACTCCTGTTCAAACCACACAAAGGAGCCCCATGTGACTGAAGTAAGGGAACAGGCCAGAGGCAAGAATTCCGCGATTTGATTCTAGTTATGAGTAGATAGATCCTCTGATGACAGGAGGGATAAGGTCTGGCCTGAGCACTAACAACATACCCTGCCCGCTACATAGTTGAGTATAAGGGACCAGGAAAGGTTCAAGGAGCCCACCTCCAAGTTATGAGAGTGTCGCATGCAAAGAGCCATAGTGATTCAGAGACGGACAGTAGTGAGTGGGGGGAGGGGCATGGATTTGTCATCTGTTTTGGAATTAGACTCCATGGGACTCGAGAGTGGATTAAAGAGGAAGATTGTAAACAGAGGAAGAAGTAAGCCCCCCTGGTCAGCACCGTGACAGAAAGACAAAATGACCAGGGATCTGTTTTATATCCTAAGTGCTCACGCCTCATTGAGTGGCACAGATGCAGAACAGTTCCCCTTCAGAGAAAGCTCTTTTCAACAGCACTAGTCTATATATATTTAAAAAGACCAAATAATCATAGAAGAAAAGTCCAGACTAGAGATATCTACACTCTATGAAGAATTAGCTCAACACTAAGAAAAGAAAGAACCCAACTTGGGAATGTCAAAAGATAAGAAAAGAGCTCATGAAAGATATACAGATGGCAAGAAATTGTATGGATAGATGTCCACCGTTGTACGCCACAAAGAAACTGCAAATTAAAGTAACAGAATAGCACTACATGTCTACTAGAACAGATACTTCCAACACCAAATACTGGAGGGGATGGAATAATGGGAACTCTCAGTCTTTGTTGGTGGAAATATAAAATTGTGCATCCATTTGGGAAGACAGTTTACCAGTTTGTGCCAAAGCTAAGCAGCCTTACTATATGATCCAGCAGTTGCTTTCCTTAGTATCTACCCAAATAAGTTAAAACTCATGCCCATACAAAAACTTGCATGTAAATGTTTATAGCAGCTTTATTCGTAATTGTCCAAACATGGAAGTAACCAAGATGACTTTCAGTAGGTGAGTGGATCAACTGTATTATCAGCAAGTACAGAAAGCACTAATATATTCCTTTCCTCCTCTAAACATCTTGCATTAGTTGGATACTTCCTGCTCAGTCTTTCTGCAGACCTGAAACTTCTCTAAGTCTATTAATTAAAAAAAGAAAGACTAAGGTAAATGTTCATTGGCACCTAGCAAGGCACATAGAACAAGGGAGCTACTACATAAATGTTAGTCGAAAAACTGAATAAGTGAATGAGTCCATCGGTGGCAGTACATTCTGTAATCAATCCCAAGACCCCAGAGCCTGCGGTAGGAGGATCATCAGTTTGAGACCAATCTGGGCTACATGGCAAGCCTGTCTCAGAAAAGCAAAAGGAGTCAACCAGCGAATTTAAAGAACTCAGGCTTCCTGAGTTCTGGTTCAGAAGATCTTGTATATCAGAAGTGAAGTCCTGGTACAATTAATTATCCAAACCAGAATGTTGAGAAGAAAATAGGGTGTCCTGTATGTAAGCTAGAAATTATAGAGAGACCACAAGCTACATTTTGCTTCTAAAAGTAATGTGCCTATTCATATTCTTTAAACTTTTCAGTCTCCCACATTTAACACTGGAAACTTTGCATTCAAAGGTATATTTTTTTACTTCATTTGGGAAATGAGAAAAATAGACACATGCAGGGCCTATATGCCTGCTAGTGGTGAATGGCTAGATCCATTTGGCAAACATGTGCATCTTGTTAGCCACAAACTCTATACATTTTACTCTAGTCAAACATGGTTTTCCATTCACACTGTTTTAAATGTCTTTACTTTTACAGTAGTTGAATAAAAAGAAAACTTTAAGAAATGTTCTAGTTGCCCTGAAACTCACTATGTAGACCAGGCTGGCCTCAAATGGGGAGGTCTGCCTGCATTTGACCCCAAGTGTTAGGGTGAAAGGTATGTACCACCACAACCACTGGGAAGCTATTTATTATACTAGTCTCGATTCAAGGTGGTAAAAAGATAAAAGAAACGGGAGCTCCATGTCTTGCCCTAGTTGGACTCGGCTCACATGGATTCTTTGGCTCTCTTGGCATTTATGTTGGCCCCCTCTGACCTGAAGTAACCACGAGATGTCTCTAAGTTCTGTTTGCTCCTTTCTCTTGCACTGTCTCCCAAGCCTCAGACTGTGTTGGCCTTTAGAATTTTCTCAGGCTACCACCCACTGCTAGAAAAGCTGGACATCAGCAGAGAAACAATGGGCATTATTTAAGCTTACATGTTTATGGTTACCCAGATTCAACATTGCTCATCATCAACTTTTGGTGGAAATTATGCTTGTTGTTTTACTTAATTGCCTCCAAATGTAACTATAGAGTAAGTTAGGCGCAACAGAATCCAGCACCCACCTTTCCTCTCTGTGGTCATATGTCAGTCACTAAACCAGAATGACACAGACTTATTCTTTCACATATTCATTTCTTCCCCAAGCACTGGCCGTGCTTACAAATGATCCTTGCTTCAGGACATCAGCCTGTGGGCTGCCCTCAGCAGGGGCCCCATGGACAGGGCCCTGTCTAGGAGTAAAGCTTTAGGTTTTACTTCCAGATGGTCAGGGGATACTGGAATTTCTTGGCTCAGGAAAGAATGTGACCAGAGCTGACAGTGACCAAGAAATGGCCTTACGAGCAAAAGCATCAGTGAAGAGGCTAAGCCAAGTAAGAGATGTGATAAAGGTTAAGACAGTGCCAAGAGAAAGAAGACTGAACACAGAGACATCTTGAAGTTAAATTCGGGAACCCCTAAGAAATAAAGGGGCATGAAGAATCAGGCACGGCCCAAGAAGCATTTTGAGTTTGTTTCAAACACCAAAAACATGATCCAAAATAGATGAAAAAACCCCTGCGAAATTTGGCCTCATCAAAATTAACTTTTGCTTTGCAAAAGATGTGTTAGTAGAATGAAGAGATAACAAATGTACTGAGATAAAATATTTGCAAGGCATATACCCAACAACAGATTTGTATCTAAAACATACAAAGAGCTCTCCAAACTCAATAGCAGAAAAAATACAAATTTTAAAAAATAGGCATAAGACATAAAAAAGAATATACTGATAGCAAATTTAGTGCATAAAAGATATTTAACATCATTAGCTATTAGGTCAAAGTGAGATCACAGCAAGGTATCACTATGTGCCCTAGGCGAGCTGAGCACTGGCAAGGATGTGGGAAAACCAGCTTCCTACAGCAACCCTGGTACAAGTGTAAATGCCACAGAAACACTGGAAAACATGTCGGCAGTTTCTTATAAAAACTAAATGTATACTGCGTTCACAGGAAACCTTGTATGTGTATGTTCATAGAAGCTTTATTCATAATAACCAAAAGCTCAGTTGTCCTTTAGTGGGTATAAGTTAGCTAGACCATGCCACATACACCAGTATTTCATGCATACAACAACTTGTATAGGATTTTTTTACATTTATTAATGTATATTAATTGTACAAAATAATTTGTTCCACTGGCATTTTCATACATGTGTATTATATATGCTGATTTTTTTCCTGATTTTTTTGTTTTTCTTCTTTTATTTTTTATTGGACATATTCTATATTTACATTTCATTTCCCTTTTTCTGGTTCCCTGCCCCATATATGCTGATTATATTCACCCTTATCATTTTCTCTCTCCCCCTTTTGGATCTTTTTTTTTTTCTTTTTTGGTTTTTTGGATTTGGATTTTTCGAGACAGGGTTTCTCTGTATAGCCCTGGCTGTCCTGGAACTCACTCTGTAGACCAGGCTGGCCTCGAACTCAGAAATCCGCCTGCCTCTGCCTCCCAGAGTGCTGGGATTACAGGTGTGCACCACCACCGCCCGGCTCCCCTTTTGGATCTTAAGAGCAGTACACTGAATGAAAATGCCAGCAACATTTACATGTTTATGTCGCAAACGTTTACATAGTCCATGTATATAACATTCTAGATGTGAAACTGTTTTAGAGATGAAAAACATTAATGGCTGTCAGATCCTAGAGAAGGTAAAGGGGAGGGGTGGGAGTGATTAGATTTTCACAATTGGAATAAAGATTACATAAATCTACACTTGTGACAAAATTGTATAGAGCTGGATACTTATTAACACACAAGTACATGTCAGAGTCGTGAAATACAAATAATATCTGTGAATGATGTTTATGTCGACTTCCTAGTTTTGATATGAATACCAATCATACAAAATGCTAATTGGAAAAAGCTGTTGAAGGCCCAAGGGGCTGTACCAACCTGGGTTTTGTTGTTGCTGTTATTTGCAACTTCCTACAGCTCTGCACTGTGTGATTCCATTTATATAGCATTTTTGAAAAGACACCACTATAGTTACAAACAACAGATTAGTAGCTGTCAGGCAAGCCAAAGGATATAGCCGCTAAAAGTTTGGGGGATTAGGAAACAATTCTGTGTCATGAACATGTTTGCATGTGGTGTGTGTGTGTGTGTGTGTGTGTGTGTGTGTGTGTGTGTATCAGGAGGTCTGTGCATAAAAGAAAGTCAGTTTTACTATACATTAATTTTAAAATTACAGAAGCAGGACTAAATTGCAGAATATTTTTCTAGCACACACAAGGATCAGGATTTGATTCCTAGCACCAAAACCTAAATAAGATTTTCTTCTAATTTACAATAGAATAGCAACTGCTCTGTTCTGGTCCCCTCCTCCTTTCCTTCCGCATCCACTCATCAAGTTCCATCTACTGTATGCCTGCTAATGGGAGGCTCCGTGCTAGATGTTGGAACTTAAGTACAACAGTGTTCTTCCTGCTCTAGAGGACAGTCAGGCAGTGGAGCTTAGACTGATGTTTCAACCCAAGGAAATGGAGCAGAGAGAAGACTGACCAGGGACCAAGTGAAGGAACTGATCCCTTTTAAAGCCTGGCCCTGTGCAGTGCTTTCCCAACAGAACTCTAGAGTCCCTTAATCCATACTACACAGGTAAGAGAAAGTGCCAGAAGGGTTGTACCCTGCTACAGGGGGGAAAGGTTGGGGTTAAAGGACGATTTGATGCAGCTAACTGTGACCTCTGAAAAAGTGTTACCTGGATGTACAGAGTATATGTATAATGTGTGTGTGTGTGTGTGTGTGTGTGTGTGTGTGTGTGTGTAAAAACCATTTGTTTTGTTCATAACTCTTGACTGGTGGTGGAGCTGGGATCAGCTGTGTAGTTCTTCTGGCTTGGCCTGGACCCACCCAATATCAGCAGTCCACTGCCCTGGTGGTCAAAAAACTTGCTCACTTACATAATACTTTCTAGGATAATAGGGATGTCTAGGCTCTTTGTCCCTCATCACTTAGGCCTTATCCCCATAAAAAGGGTCCCCACATTCTCATTCTCAGCCCCAACATGTAAATGCTTATTTTCTTCTTCCAGCCCTCTTGAGATCTGTACTTCATACATGTTACCTGAAGCTGACTTATGTTTTCTCTCCTGTTTGCAGGGAATCTGAAGCATGTGGTCTAGTTGACAAAAAGAGATCAGGTTTCCAGAGCTGGGCAGCAGTGCCTGTAATGAAGACAGTGTGTTGAGGCAAGCCGTTTGTGGAATTTGTGACTGCAGGGGGAAATTTGGAAGAAATTACTTCCTGAAAATTTCCAAGGGGCACCAAGTGGCAGCTGGCCTCCGGGGGTGAAGAGGCAGGCACCCCGGAGCCAGGCCTGGGGGGTTGGGGGGAAGAGGAAGATACCCAGTGTCTAAAGTGTTTATTTTAAAACATAAATGCAGTTTTTAATGTTTCAAAATTATTTTTAAGCAAGTTGGGGGAAAGAATTTTATCTTCATAAAGGGGACAAATCAGGAGCTACGGGAGAGTGGGGTTGGGTAGGGGGGCAGCAGACGGGCATGTATGGACCTCAGGGCCATTTAGATAGAGACCCGTGGGGGAGGGGTGTCCGCAGACTGGGCGGTTAAGGAGGGAGGAGCCTGCCACTCTTGTTTTAGTACTATGCACTCAAGTTGTTCTTAATAAAATTTTTGAAAATCTAGCTCGTCCCACCTTTCTGTTACTGCCGCTGACAGCACACACAGTTCTGAACTTTTCCTTCCACCAAAGGTCAGAAATGGCCCTCTTGCTGCCCTAGCCAGCCTGGGACTCTCACCTTAAATTTCGGACCCTCCTGGGGGAACTAGTGTATCCCCGGTCCAGATGACAAGCTCTGTCCTGGGCTGGGGCCTGCCCATGAAAAAGGGTGTGGAGTTTCAGACTCTGCATCCATGAAAAGGAGCCTGTTACATTCTCAGGAGGAACTTGTTCTGTCAAGGATTCATGGGTCGTAAGGCCAGGCCTCAAAAGCGCATTTCCATGGCTAAACAGGACACTTCCAGCTCAAGTGTAGACAGTTGATACACATGACCGTTGTCTAGTATAACCAGGAAAGATGGCAAAATAGGGGGGAAACAACCATTTGGCGGGATTTTATAACCTGATTGACCAAATGTTTATTAAGTTCTTTCAACCACTGTGATAAGTCTAAGAGACATGGGCACAGCCCAGTCCTGGCCTGGAACAAGGGGAAGAGAAAGCAAATATATGCACAGAGCTGGGAATCTCTGAATTGAAAGCAACTAGCTGTGCCCAACCGGCCCCAGAAGCCGTCTGATGGTTAACCTGAATTTCCCCCCAGGCAAGCAAGAGCATTCCACAGAAGGGAGTGAGAAAGCCTTGAGTCTGTCCTGGGCTGGGAATAGCCATGCTTTTATTAAACAGTGAAGAGTGTCTGGTGGACTAGAAGTACCAGTCGCTTCAAATGTCCACTATTCTAATTATACACTCTAGGCTTAAGGCACTTTGGCTTGTGCTGAAAAGAACGGGGATTTCAAAGAATTGGAGGGTGGGGAACGGCTGGCTGAACGGGCAGGTGCCAAGGTTTGCCCTCTCAGAGGTTTGCTTATCCCACTTCGGTTTCCCAATCCAGTCCTTTCCATTCTACCTCCAGGGTCCCTATGAAGGCCTCCGTCCTGCGAGGCAGCCACCTGGTAAGAACAGCGGCTGGCTAGTTCCCCTTGGCCCTTTAGGGGGGAACTGCCCGGGTCAAGGATAATCCCCACCCCCCACTCCCCACCCCTCCACCCCACCCCCCACCCCTGCTATGGAGAGAATAGCAGACAGTGCTGGGAATACCAGCAAAAGGTTGCCTTTTGCCATGGGACCTGTTCTCCTGGCCCAAACTGGCACTGTCTGAGAACTGCCTCTGCCTGAGTTCTGGCCCAACAGGATCCATAAAAGCTACTGAGCTGATGACCTTGGGCCCAGCCTCAGAGGGCACCAGTGCAGGGGCCCCCAGACTGTCAATCACTGCATTCCTATAGGACAGGCTGGCCTGGAGTGCAGTTCAGTGGCAGGGTACTTGCCCAGCATGCACACAGCCCTGGATTCTGTCCCTTAGCACTTCAAAAATAGAGGAGGTGAGACAAGAGAGAAGGGAGAGAGAAGAAGAGAAAGAAAAGATACTAAACAGCAGACAAAAAAAAAAAGAGCAACAGGTAAAGGTAGGGATCACTTTTTAAAAATTTACCAAGTAAAATTGAAATACTCAAGGTACAAACCCAACACGGCGGGTTAAGAATGGCTCTGTCCACAGTTATAAAGGCAGTAACAGCAACAAGGAAAAGCACCGAACAGGAACTGAGTTGGACTTCGGTGGACCAGGAAATTATAAGATGCTTTGTTTTGCTTTTGGAGCCTTTTTTTTTTCAGATTCCGTCTAGTGAAGCACATTTTATTTTCACAGTGGAAAACCAGGCTGGGGTATATAGCTCAGTGTGCAGTGCCTGCCTGCCTGCTATCCATGAGGCCCTAGGCTCTACCCTTAGTCCCACAAATAAAGTAGTAAGCTAAAAATGAGTTGCTTGGTTGAACAACTCTAAACGCAAGTCACCAAAACAACAACAACAACAAACAAACAAACAAACAAACAAACAAAAACAAAAAAACTGTGTTTGGGAGCAGGGGTTCAGCTGGAGGAGATGGGGAGTAAAAGTATAATGGGGTGACTGTGACCAAAATGCATTGTGTCTGTGTGTGAAATTGTCAGAATAAATTCTGGAGACGGTGAAAGGTCATTATCTCTGCTCTGCGATAAAGATCAGAGTCAGTTGGAGCCTCCCACTGTGCAGACCTGTGCTCAGCCTCAGGGCTGTTCTTACTGCCCAGGAGGCTCTGAACAAAGCCCGAGGAGAAATGGGCTCCAGGACGAGGTAAGTGGATACTGGTGTGCGCTTGCCTTCCCTTCAGTCAAACGCTACTATCCATCTACCCACGGTCGTACTAAGTTCAAGCCCAGTGACTCTGATGACAGACATGAGGCAAATGTTAGAATGAACCCCCTTTTATAGGCCATCCCTACTTAAAGTGTGCCATTATCTGTCCTGCTGGATAGGTATTATCATACCCACTTTAGAGATGAGTAAACCGAGTCTACAAGCTGAAATATCTTGCCCAGGATTGGGTGGGAGAGAACAACCCTAGCTAGAACTGCAAACTCCCTGACTTTTTCCATGACCCCGCACTAGTGCCTCTAAAATGTTCTTTTAAAAAAAATATTCATTACTCATTTTTTTCACAGTCCAGGCTTTATCCTCCTCCTGGTCCACCGTCTGACTGTTCTACATCCCACACACACCCCCTTTTCTAAGAGGATGTCTCTGCCTGCACACACACACACACACACACACACACACACACACACACTACCAGACCTCCCCACTCCCTGGGGGCCTCAAGTCTCTCCAGGATCTTCTCTGATGAGTCCACACCAGGCAGTCTTCTGCTGTATATATATTGGGGGCCTCATTGATATGAGGTGGATCTGGTGTATGCTGCCTGGTTGGTGTCTCAGTGTCTTGAGAGATCCCAGAGGTTCAGGTTAGAATGTCCTTTAAACTACGTGACTTTGGGAGCCGGGCGTGGTGGCACACGCCTGTAATCCTAGCACTTGGGAGGCAGAGGCAGGTGGATTTCTGAGTTCAAGGCCAGCCTGGTCTACAGAGTGAGTTCAAGGACAGCCAGGACTACACAGAGAAATCCTGTCTCGAAAAAAAAAACAAAACAAAACAAAAAACAAAAAAACAAAAAACCTATGTGACTTTGGAGTAAAAGATTTTCTTCTTACTTACAAAGTCCAAACTGGATCAAGCCATATACTACTAGGCCCTCACCCTACAATAAACAGACAAATTAGTCATGCGCTTTTTTAGCGAGGTGCTTGGCCTTGCTGAGTGTGTTTCCTCACATAGAAGCAGGATAAATACTTTCTGTACTTCACTGGCTCTTGTGAGGGGCTACTGACTTATCAATGATGGGGCATCTGAAAAGAGCCTTAAGAACTGTGTGGTGGCACATGCCTAGAATTGTAGCATGAGAGGTAGAAGCAGGGATTCAAGGCCAGCCTGAGCTACATGACAGCCTGTGTCTGAGAAAAAAGCCTAAATATTATACATATAAGAGCATGTACCAGGACCAGAGAAACTATAGGGAAACTTTAGGCTGTGCCTATAACTTGAGGGTTAAGAAAAATAGCCATCTTAAAAAAAGAATATATGTATGCAGAACCCTGGAATCAATCCCTATCACTGAAGACAAAGAATGTGTGTGTGTGTGTGTGTGTGTGTGTGCGCGCTACATATACATGTATTTGCATAAAATATCTCTGAAAAATACACAAGAAACTGGGACACTTCAGTTGCCTCCAGGCAGTGAAACCAGGTGGCAAATGGCTGGGGAAGTGAGGGAGACTTGCACTGTTTCTTTTTGTACCTTCTGATTTTTTAACCATGTGGATGTATTACCTAGTCCCTGAAAAAGTAAATAAATAAAATTTAAAAATAAGAAGAAAGCCAACGGAAAATTCCCAAGCTGGTTTACCTTTGGGGAGAGTGGTTGCACTTCCACTGCATTCATTGTAAGCTGTCACAGAGAGAGCAGTATATTTCCAATTCTATATTTAAAAGACTCTCAGGCAGAATGATTTCTTTATTAGCAAATGAAATGTTGCCAATCAACAGAAAAGGGGAGACAGAAGAAGAGGAAGATGAGGAAAACTGAGGACGAGGAATGGAAGCAGCCATCGGGCAGAACCTCTTTCCAGAAACTTCCTATAACCATTCCCCTGCTGCATTTCCTAGGGGCAGGTCCTATAGCCCAGGCTCATGGCTGGGCCCACAACTGCCCAGTAGAGCCTTGGCAAGCAAGACAGCCGCTTTCACCTTATGCTGCCTAAATCTGAGCCTCTGGCACTCGATTGCTCTGGGACCTTGTCCAAGTAAGCCAGTCTCTCTAAGCCTTAGTGATATCATCTATCAAGTATACTCCCTGGTCCTCTCTCCAGGGAGAAAGCTGCTGTGAGGTACACCACACTCACACACACACACACACACACACACACACACACACACTGAAATATCAATCAGAAACCCAGGTGCATGCCATAGTCCCACTTATTGAAGAGACTGAAGCAGGAGAGTCACTTGAGTGTGGGAATTCCAGCCAGTCTAGACAATACCACACAGGACTGTGATGAGAGCGGGCTTGCCAAGCATGTGTGAGGCCCTGGGTTCACTCCCCAGCACTGCGTAAACCACATATAGTGCAACACTGCTGGGATCCCAGCAGGAACTCAAAGTCACCTTTGGGGATATAGTGAGTTTGAGGCCAGTGTGAAATAGAGACTATCTCAAAAAGAAAAAGGCGAAAAATGAGAAGAAAGAAGAGAAACAGAAGGGAGGGAGAGTGAGAGAGAGGAAGGAAGAAAGGAAGGGAGGGAGGGAGGGGGAGGGAGGGAGGGAGGGGGAGGGAGGGAGAGAGGAAGGAAGGAAGGAAGGAAGGAAGGAAGGAAGGAAGGAAGGAAGGAAGGAAGGAAGGAAGGAAGGAAGGGTGGGTCACAATATGCTAACTACAATAATTCTCATCGGCTACAGATACAAAGAAAAGCGTTCACATGTGAAATAATATATCGAGAGTTCAACTTTACTCTGGAGCAGAAAATGTATGTGGAGCGAGATAGATGGAACAAAATATAAAGACTGCTGATCACAGCTGAAGTTGGTTGGATTGTACTATACACTCTACTTTTTTAATTTTTAATAATAATAACAACAACAACCCCTGAGATATGAGACCAGAGAGAGGTCATAGCAGGGTGAGGTGCTGGACATGGTAACATATGTCTGTAACTCAACAAACGGAAGCCAGAGACAGGAGGCTCCTAGAGACTCACAGACTAGCAAGCATTATCAAAATGGCAAGCTTCTGGCTCAGGAGAAGACCCATACTCAAAAAAATAGAGAAGTGGGAGAGGAAAGACATTCCAGCACCAGCCTCAAGCCTCCATGTGCAGATATGTGTCAAGTGCACACACACACACACACACACACACACACACCACAACAAGAAATACAGACCACCACATTTACTGTACTTAGATGATTGATAGTTTTTCAAAGAATTTTAAGGCAAAGTAAGTAGTCTCTTCAGAGAGCCAATGCAGTCCTAAGCAAAAATCTACACTGGAGGCAAAACAGCCTTATCTTAGTGACTTTTCTGTTGCTGAGATAAGGTAGCTGACACAAGAGACTGAAGGGAGAATGGGTTTATTTTGGCTCACAGTTCAAGATTATAGCTCATCATTTTGGGAAAATCCCAGTAGCAGGAGTTTGAGACAGCTGGTCACATTACATGCTCAAAGACCTATCTCCCAGGTGGCTCTAAATCTCATCAGGTTAACAATTGAGATTAACCATCACAATCCTTTTCAAAAAACTGTGCTAGAAAAACTAGATATTTAAATGTAGAAGGTTGAAACCAGATCCCTGTCTCTTGTTCAAAATCAACTCAAAATGGGTCAATGACCAAAATGTAAGACCTAAAACTTTAAAGCCAATAGAGAAAACACTTCAAGATATGGTGGTCAGAAGCAAGGAAATTTCTGAATAGGATTCTAGTCACTCAGGAAATAAGATTGACAACTGAGAAATGGGACCTCCTGAAATTAAAAAGCTTCTGCACAGCAAAGGACATAATCGAGTGAAGAGATAACCTACAGAATGGAGAGACACCTTTGCTAGCTAGACATCCAACCTGAGATTAGTATCTACTCTATACAAGGAACACAAAGAATTAAACAACAAGAAATCAAACAATGCAAACAATAAATAGGCTAATAAAATGAGCAAAACAGTTCTGAAAAGATCAAGAACAGGGCTGGGAAGATGGCTCAGAGGCTATACACTATACAAGCATGAAGATCTGACTTTGAATCCCTAGACCCCACATAAAATCAAACAAACCAGCACACACCCATAATCTCGGTTTTCCTACTGAAAGATGAGAGATGGAGACGGGAGGCTCTGAAGCTTGCAGGCCAGCACTGGTGTAAACAGTGCCAAACAACAAAAAGGGCCCTGTCTCATGTAAGGTGCAAAGTGATTGCTTAACGATCACAGGCACTCAAGGTGGGTGGTCGTCTGACTTCTAACATGCACACACATGAACACACATAGACTCATACACATGCACACATATAAAACTTGGGGGGTGACTTTTTGAGACAAGATCTCTCTGTGTAGCCCTGGCTGTCATGGAAGTCACTCTGTTGACCAGGCTGGTGTCAAACTCACAGAGATCCACCTGCCTCTGCCTCATAAGTGCTGGGATTAAAGGTGTGAGACACCACCTCTAGGTGCAAAACATTTTTTAAAAATGTTCACTATCACTAGCTGTCTTAGTCAGGGTTTCTATTCCTGCACAAACATCATGACCAAGAAGCAAGTTGGGGAGGAAAGGGTTTATTCAGCTTACACTTCCACATTGCTGTTCATCGCCAAAGGAAGTCAGGACTGGAACTCAGGCAGGTCAGGAAGCAGGAGCTGATGTAGAGGCCATGGAGGGACATTCCTTACTGGCTTGCTTTCCCTGGCTTGCTCAGCCTGCTCTCTTATAGAACCCAAGAATACCAGCCCAGAGATGGTACCACCCATGACGGGTCCTCCCTCCTTGATCACTAATTGAGAAAATGCCTTACAGCTGGATGTCATGGAGGCACTTCCTCCAGGGAGGAGGCCCTCTGATAACTTCAGCTTGTGTCAAGTTGACACACAAAACCAGCCATCAGAGAATTGCAAACTAAAACGTTTTACATTTGATCTTAGCCAAAAGGCCAAGAAGCGATAAACTAAAACTTTTTATCAAGAAAACAAGCAACAAGTATAGGTGAAAATTCAGACAAAAAAATCTTTATACAGTGCGAGTGGATGTAATTAGTGCAGCCACTGTGGAAGTCAGTATGGAGGTTCCGCAAAAAAATTAAAAAAACATTTACTATACGATCCATCTATACTACTCCTGGATGTTTACCTAGAGGATTCCAAGTCAACATATCACAGAGATTCTTGCACAACAGTTCATAATAGCTAAGCTCTAGGATCAAGGCCAACGTCCATCAACATAGAAACAGATAAAGAAAATATAGTTTATATACATGACAGAATTTTTTCAGCTGTAAAGAAGAATAAAGTTGCCGGGCAGTGGTGATGCACGCCTTTAATCCCAGCACTTGGGAGGCAGAGGCAGGCAGATTTCTGAGTTCGAGGCTAGCCTGGTCTACAGAGTGAGTTCCAGAACAGCCAGGGCTACACAGAGTAGCCCCATCTCTCGACAAAATCAGAAAAAAAAATAAAAAAAAAGAAAGTTATGTCACTTGAAGAAAAATGTGTATGAGTGGAAATAATCATTATGCAAATTAATTCTGTGAGTGTAGGTGCCCAAAGAACCAAGAGGTTTTAGATACCTGTGAGGCTGGAGTTAAGGTTATGAGCCACCCAATTGGGTACGGGGAATCAAATTTGGGTCCTCTGCAAGAGCAGTACATATTCAACTGCTGAACCACTTCTCCGGATGCCCCCTTTTTGGAGTTTTGAGCTGGGGTCTCTCTCACTCTCCAATCCAGTTGTGCTAAAACTCATAAAAATCCCTCTGCTTCAATCTTTCAAGTGCTGGGATTACATGTATGAACCACAACACCTACCTGCAACAATGATTTTGGTCTGCTGCCGGCACACTACATGGTATATACTTCAGTGACCAATAATATTATGAAATTGATAAACGTATACTCTTCTGTGAGATTTTGTTTTATGAGAGAGGGTCTCATGTGTAGCTGTGGCTGGCCAATGTAGACCAGGCTGGCCTTAAACTCATAGACTGCCTTTTCCTCCTGAGTGCTGGGATTAAAAGTATGTGTCACCTCACCTAGCCCCTTGTGACCTGAATTTTTTTTTTGCTTAAATTACACTCTATATGTGACCTTTCCATATCAATGCACAAGGAGCTACCTTGCTATACCAATAGCACAGGAAATACGTCCAAAAACTGACAAATAGAATTATATGAAATCTTAAAACTTCTACAAAGCAAATAAAATAAATTACCAGACTGAAGAAATGGCCTACAGGAGAAAATGCTGCTAATATTACATCAAACATGGAATTAATATCTAAGATATTTTTTAAAACCACAAAAATTAAATACCAAAAAAAGAATTCATGCAGTAAATAAATGGGCTAAAGAACTGTACAGACAGTACTCAAAAGAAGAAACAAAAATGGACAATAAGTATTTTGATAGGGGTTTAGTACTCTAAGCCATTAAGGAAATGCCAATTAAAATCATCTTGAGATTCCATTTTACCCCAATCAGAATATCTGTCACCAAGACAACAAAAGACAACACATTCTCATGAGGATGAAGAGAAAGAAGAACACTTCTTTTCTCTTGGTGGCTGAAATAAACTGCCACTGCCACTGTGGAAGCAATAGACACTGTTCCTGGACATAGTTCCACAGGACTCAGAGTCAAAACACCATCAGACTGGCACATCTGTGTTTATTGATGCACTACTTACAACATACAGGAAATAAACCCTGCTTAGGTGTCTATGAAGAGCTGAATGGACAGTAAGCATATGCGACATATACACCATGAACATAGACACAAATTTATGTGGCCAAAACAAAAAATGAAATCATGATATTTTACATAAAAATAGAACCAGAGGCTATTGCGTCAAACAAAATAAATTAGACTAAGAAACGCAATGACTGCATGTTGCCCCTTATAGGTGGAACCTGTGTGTGTGTGTGTGTGTGTGTGTGTGTGTGTGTGTGTGTGTGTGTTGAAACTAGAAAGCTTATGGGAGGGAAGGCAGAGCTCCTAAGGATGAGGAGGGAGGGTGATGGAACACATAGACAAGAAATCAGATGAGGAAACTAGCTGGAGGAAGAAAGGGAAGAGGTGGAGGGAAACAAACCAGAACTCTAATGACACATGTATGAGGATGCTGGACTAAAATCCGGTACTTTGTATGTTAACTTAAAATACTAATAAAAATTAACTAAGTATTTAATAAAAAAGCAAAAGGAAAAAAACCAGCCACCTCACTCAGCCTTAATTATGACAAAACTGACAATCTAAAAATGTAAGGCATAAATGCTATCTTAAAATGGTCATATTGTATAGATACTCCAAAGTTTGTCTAACCTATTCCCAGGTGCTGAATATTCAAGGTTTTCTCAATTTTTCTTACAAATAAGAAAACTGCACCTCAGTCGGGCGTGGTGGCACACGCCTGTAATCCCAGCACTTGGGAGGCAGAAGCAGGTGGATTTCTGAGTTCGAGGCCAGCCTGGTCTACAGAGTGAGTTCCAGGACAGCCAGGACTACACAGAGAAACCCTGTCTCGAAAAAAACCAAAAAAAAAAAAAAAACCAAAAAAAAAAAAAAAAAAAAAGGACACTGCATCTCAACAAAACTGCTAG
This sequence comes from Apodemus agrarius, assembly GCA_964023405.1. Lineage (NCBI taxonomy): Eukaryota > Metazoa > Chordata > Mammalia > Rodentia > Muridae > Apodemus > Apodemus agrarius. The sequence goes on along the minus strand of OZ030010.1, from coordinate 64,914,222 downwards.
AGCCAGTAAGAGAACCCAGTAAAGTGACAGGGCAGAAGGTTAAACAAAATTCAGCTGTGCTTCTAGGCACCAGCAACCAACAGCCCAAAGAGAAAACTAAGAAAACAGTTCTCAGGTTGTCAAGATGGCTCAGTTGGCTACAGCACTTGCAAACAAGCCAGAAGTCTTGAGCTGAATTCCCAGGATCCACATAGTAAAAAGAGTTAACTCCCTCCTGTGACTGTCCTCTAGCCTAGATGTGGGCTTGTGCACACACATAAAGAAATGATAGATAGGCAGGCAGGCGAGCAGGCAGACAGACAGACAGACACAAAATTTTCAACAGGGTCTCATTATGTAGAACTAGCTAACCTCAAACTCACAAAGATCCACCTGCCTCTGCCTCCTGAGTACTAGAACAAAAGGCAATGCGCCACCACTCCCAGCAAATAATGAATAGTTTTTAAAAGAAAGAGAAAGAGAACGATGCTAGGGACTAGGAGTGTGTTTCATTTGATAGAGCACTCGCCTAGCATGCATGAGTCCCTGTGTTGGATCCCCCACCCCATATCAGCCAGCCATGATGATACAGAACTGTATCCTGCACTAAGGAAGTAGAGACAGGAGGATCCAAAGTGCACTATATAGTGACTTTCAGGCCAGTCGGAGAGACATGAGACTCTGTCTCAAAAAGAAGGCAACTTACTCACAAGAACAGCCACAAAATGAAATGCTCAAGCCAAAGGACCTGTGTATTAAAACCATAAAATATTGCTGTCTTCAAAGAAATTAAAGAAGGCACAGATAAATGGAGAGACGGCCTGTGTTCATAAAAAAGACAATATTGGAAAGGTGTCAATACTACCCAAAGCAAATACAATCTCTATAAAAAAAAAAAACCAATGACTTTTTTTGCATAAACTCCATCCACTTGACAATTTTAAAACATAAAACTTGTTAATGTTAGGCTTGGTGGTGCACACTTTTAATCCCAGCAAACTCAGAAGGCAAAGTCAGGTCGCTGTAAGCTGGAGGCCAGCCTGGTCTATGTAGACAGCACTAGGCTAGACATGGCTACATAGTGAAAGCTTGGCTCGAAGTTTATTTTTTTAATTATTAAGAAACTGTGGTAGCCAGAACAGTGTGTTACTATGCACAGGCATAGAGGTACAATGGAACAAATCTGATAGCATAGATAATACTCTAATATAACTATGGCCAACTGATTTTGAATAGAAGCCCTAAGTCCATTCAGTAGGGAAAGAACAATCTCTTCAATAAATGGTACTGAAACAACTACATTTCCACATGCAAAAGAACGAAGTTGCACCTCTCTCTATCTCACAGGATAAGCAAAATAAATTTGAAAGAAATCACAGTTTTGTAAGAATCCAAATTATAAAACCATGCATGGCACTGGATTCTTAGATATGACATTAAAAGCATAGGCAACAACAGAAGAATTAATTGGACCTCATCAAACTAACAGATTTTTTTGCTGTGCAGAGGACATTACCAGGAAACCAACAGTAAAGAAAAAAACAGGAAAAACACTTCAAGATCTAAGCAGAGGCAATGACTTTCTTAATAGGACTCTGATAGCTCAGGAAATAATAGAAGAACTGACAAATGGAATCGCATCAAATTAAAGAGTTTCTGCATAGCAAAGGAGACAATTATCAGAGTGAAGAGACAGCCTACAGCGTGAGAAAACCTTTCCAGCTATCCATCTGATGGGGATTAATATCCAGAATATATAAACAACTCAAAAAAGTTAACATCAGAAGAACAAGTAATCCAACCAATAAATGGACAAATGAACTAAACTGACATTGTTTTCAAATGGCCAATAAGTATTTTTTAAAAAGTGGGTCACATCATGGAAATGCAAATCAAAACTGTGCTGAGATTCCATCTCACCCCAACCAGGATGGCTATCATCCAAAAAACACAAAATACCAGGGCATGGTAGCAAACAACTTAAATCCCAGCACTTGAGAGGCAGGATCTCATGTAGTCTCTGTGAGTTCCAGTCTACATAGTGAGGTCCAGGGCAGACAGAGCTCCATAGTGAGAACCTGCCTTAAAACAAAGTAAAAACCAAAAACCAAAAACCAAACAAAAAAACAAAAAGCACAAAACAACAGATGCTGGTGAGGATGTGGGTAAAGGAACCTTTATACTCTGGTGGTAGGAATATAAATTACTTTGGCCATTGTGAAAGTCAGTATAAAGGCTTCTCAAAACCTTAAGAATAAAACTAACCTAAAGGCACTTAAGGTGCAAGCTTGCCGACCAGAGTTCCATGCCCCAGAGTCATGTAAATAGTAGAAGGAGAAAACCAGGTCCACAAAGTTGTCCTCTGACCTCCAGACACACTTCATGGCATGCATGCCCATACATACACATCATGCATGTAGTGTGCGCGCGCGCACACACACACACACACACACACACACACACACACAAATACATGATAATAAATATTTTTTAAGGAAATACCCTATGGCCAGGCAGTGGTGGTACACGCCTTTAATCCCAGCACTTAGGAGGCAGACGCAGGCGGATTTCTGAGTTCGAGGCCAGCCTGGTCTACAGAGTTAGTTCCAGGACAGCCAGGGCTATACAGAGAAACCCTGTCTTGAAAAAAGCAGCAGCAACAACAACAAAAACCCAACTACCCTATCATCCATGAATACCACTCCTAGGTTTATACTCAAAAAATTTTAAAGCCAGCATGTCATAGAGATACCTGGACATTCATGTTCATTGCAATTATCTTGATGAATAAAAGAAGCCAAACTTAGAAAGAAGTATCAAATCTGAATGGCAGGTATGAAGGTAAAAGGGAGACTGCTAGGGGAGGGTGAGGAGATTAGGTGTGTGTGGGGGGGGTTAGACAGGATGATGGAGGTTGATTATATGATCAAAGTACAATATGAATTTATATACACACAATTCACAATATATGATGGCGCATATCTGTAATTTCAGTACCTGGGAGGCAATGGTGAAAGAAATAGTAGTTCAAAGCCAGCTTGGACTGCATGAGACCCTGTTTCAAAAAAGTTTCCATGAATATTATTATTCTGAATAGTTTCTATATGCTAATGGAAATTGTAAGGAGAAAAATAAAATGAGGGGCTGGGGGACTGGGGGGCAGAGCACGTCGTACCTGCTATGTAGGTGCCCCTTGGGTCAACTCCCACTAGAGTGGGGAAGGAGACAATAAGGCGTGGATAAAGAGGAGAGACTGTAAAAACACAACTCAAAACAAAGACAACTCCATTTTTAACACAGGCAAAGAACTTAGAGATTTCTCCAAGGAGGGCATACAAATGACCAACAAATGCATGAAAGGATGTTGAACATCATTAGTCATTTGGGAATGCAAATCAAAGCCATAATGAGATGCCATTTCACACACACACAAGGATGGCTATAATTAAAAAGTGAAAAAAATTACAAGAGTTGAGTATGTGGAGAACCAGAATTCCCCCATGCATTGCTAGGGGAAATGTAAAATCCCACAGCTGCTATGGAGAACAGTTTGGTGATTCCTCAACAAGCTAAACATAGACTTTACCTCTCAGCAGCTCCGCTCCTAACTACATGCCCTAAAGAACGAGAAGGAGACTTCCAAACAAATGGCAATAGTTAAAAGGTTGCCAAATAAATACTGTAACCAAATAAATATTATAGCAAAATAAACCCCCATACGCTAGTGAATGGAAAAATGGTGGCATCTGCACCCAACAGAATACTACTGAGCCACAAAAAGCAGTAAGTGCTGAGACTTGCTAAGGTACTTGAAAACATGCCCAGTGAGAGAAGCCAGACAGAAAAGTCCAAATGTATGACTGCATTTGCATAAAATATTCAGAGTAGACTGGATACAGTGGAGCCAAACTGTAATCTAAACAGTTGGGACACTAAAGAGAAGGGTTACAAGGGCTACAGAGTTAAGACCCTGGCTAAAAGGATAAACCCCAAATGATAATGATGATTAAGTAATATATTTTAAATGTTAAATAATAATAAAATATCCAAATAAAGCAAATCCATAGACATCAGATTGGCACAAGTGTTGAGTGGACACTGGTTTTTATTTTGGAATCATGGCAATGTTTTGGAATGAGATAGCAGAAGTAGTTGCACAACTTTGAAATGTTCACTATAAAATGGCTGACAATTCTGTGAATTTCACCTCAAAAACTCCACTGCAGTGAAGAAGTCCCTACTGATCCCCTTGTTCATTTCTTGTGTCACTTCGAGACAAACTCAAGACAAATCTGTAGAAAGGCACCAGCCGGATCAAAGGGCATGTGCCTTCAAAACAAACAAAAAAGATGATGGCTTGGGATTCTCAGAAACTGCTATCTCTCTGCCTGAAGGTGGTTTGCTAAGACTCCTTCCCCTCAACTTCCGCTACAACATTTAAGAGGCCAAGTTAGCCATCCTTTGGATTTCATTTTTCGTTACTGAGATTGAGCATGTTTTGCACTTTTTTTTTTTTTGGTAAATCCTTTGTTGCTGTTGTTTTTAAAGAAGTGTTTATTGTCACTGTTCCAAACTAACAAAATGACTAGACAATACCCCCCCAAAAGTGAATTCTCTCCCCTCTCACAACAGTCTTCTCAACACAAACACAGAATAATTTCCCTCCAAGCCACAAGCATAAGCTGGTCCTGGTATTTCCATAAACAGTGTAGCCAAAAACAATTCAGACAAAGTTTAGCAGAATTTTGTTCTCTCTCCATCCCTGGTATAGGGATCCACCTTTAAAAAAAAAAAAAAAAGAGTGGTGTTTACCTATTGCCTTGGAGACCTTGTTGTGCCCTCTTTCCCGGGGCTTTTTCTTCTTGAATTATAGTGGAGTTTGCAGCTCACGGGAGAAAAAACACTTAAGTCTAGGCCATCCCCACACCACACGTCTTTGGTTATTTCATTATCAATGTCCCCCACTGAGATACAGACCTGTCCCACCCTTTCAGGCTCAGTACTCATGACTGCCACATTGGGACCTATGTCAATGCTGAAAGGACTTAAGGGGAAGGACACTTACTCTAAGCTTCTGATGGTTCTCCCAAACTTCCCCTAAAAGGCAACTAAATGCCTTTTGCAGCCCTGTTGGGAACCACTTTGGGCGCGCAGAGACACGGGCTAGCACTTGCTGGAAATGGCTACGGTGCACTGATCCCCAGAGAAAATAGATGTGAATCAAACCCAGAAATCCCTGCTTTCCTAGAGCTTTCTTTTTCCTTCTTTTTTCATAGATGATTAAGCAATATATTTTAAATGTTAAATAATAATAAAATATCCAAATAAAGCAAATCCATAGACATCAGATTGGCACAAGTGTTGAGTGGACACTGGTTTTTATTTTGGAATCATGGCAATGTTTTGGAATGAGATAGCAGAAGTAGTTGCACAACTTTGAAATGTTCACTATAAAATGGCTGACAATTCTGTGAATTTCACCTCAAAAACTCCACTGCAGTGAAGAAGTCCCTACTGATCCCCTTGTTCATTTATTGTGTCACTGTCTCTTAACACAGACAGACAGACAGACAGACAGAGACACACAATCGCGCCTTTAAAGATAGGGTCTTGCCCTCTAGCCTTGACTGGCCTGGAACTTGCTGTGTACACTAGGCTGGACTCAAACACATAGAAATCCATTCCTCTGAGTCAATCTCAGACTTCTGGGATCAAAGGTGTGCATCATCAAGCCTAGCTAGGAGTTTCTTCCTGATTGGAGACAAAGATATAACCTGGTTTCAGAGCTCTGTGGAGAAAATTAAAGCAAGGGGACACAGCTGCTCTTTTAGATAATCCTATTTTTTTTTGTTTTTTGTTTTTTGTTTTTTGTTTTGTTTTTTGTTTTTTGTTTTTTCGAGACAGGGATTTTCTGTGTAGCCCTGGCTGTCCTGGAACTCACTCTGTAGACCAGGCTGGCCTCGAACTCAGAAAGCCGCCTGCCTCTGCCTCTCAAGTGCTGCGATTAAAGGCGTGCGCCACCAACGCCCGGCTCGATAATCCTATTTTTTAAAAAAGGTTTCGGGACAGTCACATGAGAGATAACGTCTCAAAAAAAAAAAAAAGGAAGGAAGGGAGGAAGGAAGGAAGGAAGGAAGGAAGGAAGGAAGGAAAGGAAGAAGAAAAAAGTAGACCTGAAGAAAGCCTGTTGGAGGGATCAATGCTGACCAGAGACCTGACTACAGAAAGGGGGGGCTACGCTGTGTGAGCTTCAAGGAAAGTGTTCCAAGCAGAGGGCCAAGAGACGTACAGAATCTAACATAGAAGGATAGGGGATAGCCTGAACTCCAGTTCCAAGGCCAGGGGGATAGCCTGAACTCACTCCAGTTCCAAGGCCAGGGGGATAGCGTGAACTCCAGTTCCAAGGAGAGGGGATAGCTTGAACTCCAGTTCCAAGGCCAGGGGGATAGCCTGAACTCCAGTTCCAAGGAGAGGGGATAGCTTGAACTCCAGTTCCAAGGATAGGAGATAGCCTGAACTCCAGTTCCAAGGCCAGTGGGATGGCCTGAACTCCAGTTCCAAGGATAGGGGATAGCCTGAACTCCAGTTCCAAGGCCAGGGGGATAGCCTGAACTCCAGTTCCAAGGATAGGGGATAGCCTGAACTCCAGTTCCAAGGCCAGGGGGATAGCCTGAACTCCAGTTCCAAGGCCAGGGGGATAGCCTGAACTCCAGTTCCAAGGCCAGGGGGATAGCCTGAACTCCAGTTCCAAGGCCAGGGGGATAGCCTGAACTCCAGTTACAAGCCCCAAGACCTGTGGCACAAGCAAGTAACTGCGTTCACTTACACATAGCCACATCACACGTGTGCGCGCAGGCGCATGCACACACACACACACACACACACACACACACACACACACACACACTGCACATACTTTAAAACTAGTTTAAAAGTAACTCTCCTAAAAGCAGCCTTGGGCCTCACTTCTGCATCTTTCTAAATATTTACGACACATTTTTAAAGATGTAAATAAGTCACTCATTAATATTTACGTGTTTACCTTTACAGTGTTTTCCTCAGAAATGTCATACGTTTCTTAACTTGATTTTGTTGAAACTTAGGCTTAAATGTCAGGCATGCATGGCCTTTCATTGTAGAGCCAGGCCTAATCAACTTGTTTGAGGAAAAAAAAAAAGAAAGACGAGCCTTGAGGCCAGGCAATGATGGCTCATGCCTTTAATTTCAGAACCCAGAAAGCAGAAACAGGTGGATCTCTGTGAGTCTCAGGCCAGAGTGGTCTACAAAGAGAATCCCAGGGCAGATAAGGCTACCTGGTAAAATCCCGTGTCAAAAAAATTGAAGAAAAAAAGAAAAACCTTGAACTGGACAGAATGGTGCCATCCTATAACTCCAGGACCAGACAGAGACGTTGAGGTAGGCCTGGGTTTCGTAGAGAGAGCATGTCGGTGGAGGGAGGCATCTAAGAACTAAAAGACAAGTAGTATATCATATGTAAGACATGACTAGAGCAGTGTCCCCAGAGCTGAGGGAAGCAAAGGAGAGAGTACAGAGAGGCACGAGGAACCGGCTCCTGTAGAGATTTTCCCTTTCACACCGAGGAAGCTGAAAAGGTATTGAAAGTGCCTAAACTAAGGATTCTTCTGTCCACTATTTGAAGAACAGACTGAAACGGTGTAGGGGCTGGGGAGCAGAGGCCAGTCAGTAGGCTACTGAGGTGACACAGGTGACAGACAGGAGCAAGAGACCCAGGAGGAGGAACATGGTAGCAGACACCTGTGAGCTAAGCAGTGGCTTGAGGCAGAAAGGGAAACGAGGGGACACGCACAGCTCGCACAGCTCAGGAGGAGAAAGGGGGCCAGCAGGATGGCTCAAAACCACTTCCCACTCGAGCCTGATGACCTGGGTTCAATCCCCAGAACCCACGTAGTGAAATAATTCCTCTGACCTTCACATATACCACCAAGGCATTTGCATGCCCACATTACATATCGCACAACAGCAGCAGCAACAACAACAACAACCAATTAAGAGACGAGGAACAGCAACAAGGGCTGGAAGAGTGACCTTGGAAGTGGTCAGAATGCAGGCTGAACTTGGCTAGAGGCTGAACTGTCTGTAGGAGCTGTTATAGGGAGAGGCACGTGCTCATCAAGTGGAGTGTGAGGAGGAGAGACTGGGGGCGGAATATGTAGTGGGACTTAGGACCGAGAGGCCGGCTGAACAGAAACGCTCTAGAGCTCTCGCACGAGGAGTGCACGTTGGAAGAAGGTCAAGGCGAGGAGCACACTTTACTGAGTGACCAGCTGGGCCAAGTTCCGTGGTTATCTGCCCGCATTACCTTCACTGACCACACCACCAAGGCTGCATTTCTTAATGTGGTAGCCAAGGCTGGTTCCTGTAACCTCACACAGCCACTCACCTACTAGTCTTCTAGTTGCCACCAAGGCCTCCGACTATGCTGTCCCCAATGCCTTGGCTCGGTTGTCATCTGCCTGTCTTTGACTCCATTTCATCAACGTCTGCTCTCCTAGCTCTCCAGTAGAGTTATGGGGATTTCTTTGAGAACCAGAGTGACGTCTTGGTCCCCTCTGAGGCCTTGGTGAGGAAAGCAGAGGTTCAGTCCACATTGGTGGCTTGAATAAAAACTGTCCACAAACCATGGCTGGCCCTAAGCCCATTGCAGTGGGTCAGTAGGCCTGAGTTCCCATTCCGTCCTATGTGACCAGAAAAGAGGGCCAAAGGAGGTGAAGTCAGGCTTGGAAGTGGACTTGGATTGGAAGGCTGACTCCGTCCCCCCACGCAGCAGGGAACAGAGGTCAAGGAAGACTAATTACTCACATGTGTACAGCACTTGAGAGTTTATAGCCAGAGACATTATCTCATCCAACCCTGGCACAGATTCCTGAGTAGGATATTCTTATTTTTCCTCACCTTCTACCTAAGGAAACTGAGGCCCAATGAGGCAGTTGTTTGCCCCAAGTCCAATAGCTAGGAAATGGAAGCCTTGAGTCTTGAACCAGGGTCAGGCTGTTACTACGAGACTAATCCACACATAGAGCTAAATGGGAGGGTGGCCAATGGCTCTCTACATACCCTGTGGTCCCTACAAGATCTCTAGCTGATGGTCGCCTGAAATGACATTTGCTAAGCCCCTCGGATCATCCCAGGACTCACCCACACTCCAGAGAGCAGGGAATCGTGCATATTCCAGGCCTCAAAGGCCACAGTTGGGAGAGGCTCGAA